>JAKJMR010016980.1:0-36835 GCA_024449315.1 Daboia siamensis
TGGTTTGGGTAGGTTGGACTGTTTTTTCCCTTTGTGTAAAGACAGATGCAAAAAATGAATTAAATAGTTCTGCTTTCTCCCTATTGCTTGTCACCTTCTTGCCACTTTCCCCCACTAATGGACCAATCATTTCCTTAACTTTTTTCTTGTTTTTTATATGTTGAAAGAAGCATTTTTTGTTATTTTTGACTTTGGTTGCAAGCCTTAGTTCATTTTGAGCCTTAGCTTTCCTTACTTCATCTTTGCAGGCACGGGCTATTTGCTGATATTCTGACTTAGTTATGTGCCCCTCTTTCCAATTCTTATACTTGTCCTTTTTATCTTTCAATTTATCAGAGAGTTCTTTATGCAGCCATGCTGGTTTCTTTTGAGAGCTGTTATTTTTCTTCTTTGTTGGTATTGTACTAGACTGGGCCTTTATTATCTCACTTTTCAAAATTTCCCAAGCTTCTTGAGTTGTTTTCCCCTTTAGGATTCTCATCCATGGAGTTCTTCCCATGGTCTCTCTAAGTTTATTGAAATTAGCTCTTTTAAAGTCCAAGACTCTAGTTTGGCTGTGTTCTATTGCTTGTGCCTCCAGAATATTGAATTCCAATATTGCATGATCACTTCCCCCCAAGGTTCCTGTGGCTTCGACACCTTCTATCATTTCATCTCTGTTTGTGAGAATTAAATCCAATATGGCTAATCCCCTAGTTCCCTTCTCTACTTTTTGGGAGAGAAAGTTGTCTGCTAGGTTTGACAGGAATCTGTTTGATCTTCCACTTGGTGCAGAGTTTGTCTCCCAGTTGATATCAGGGTAATTAAAGTCCCCCATTACTATTGTGATGTGCTTCTTACATACCTTAGTTAGCTGACTAGCAAAAAGTTCATCTATTTCCTCTGCTTGGTTGGGCGGCCTGTAGTATACACCTATGGCAATGTCATTTTTTTCCCCTTTTATATTGACCCAAATGCTTTCAAGTTTACAGTTTTCATCATTGTTGTGCTCTATTTCTGTAGAGATAAAGTTATTTCTTATATAGAGAGCAACTCCTCCTCCTCTTTTGTTTAGTCTGTTTCTTTTAAATAGTTTAAATCCCTCTAGCTGTGTGTTCCATTTGAAGGTTTCGTCCCACCATGTTTCCGTAATGGCAACAATGTCATATCTGCCCTCATTTACCTGAATTTCTAGTTCACCCTGCTTACTGTTCATACTCTGTGCATTAGTGTATAGACATTTGAGTCCTTTATGACTGACCCTGTGTTTATGGCACTACAATTTGTTATGCTTAAGGAAAACCTGGCTTGAAGCCCATATTTAAAGACTCTTGCTGACCTTGGGAAATTTCACTTTTGAAGATTGCAGCTGGGAAAAGGGAAAATAACCTTTGGGCTGCTTATCGGTGTGGCAGAGACAAAGAATTACTTAGAAACCAGCCTGCCTGAATTATGAATATAAATATTAACTGACTGTCAGAGCTGTGTTGTGGAACTATTTCCCTGCAGGAGAAACACACATCATTGCTTGATATGATGGAATATTTTGCATTAGAAATCTTTGATTAATGAACAATTTTTATTATAAAGACCACCTTTATACAAAAAATGAAATGGAAGTCCCATACTCAGCTTTAAATGGTAAAAAACCAACTCTAACACTTGTCCCCAAAGTTTGATATACCACCAAGAAAATATGGATGAAGATCAGAAAGAAATTCTCTCCATGCTGAAATCCATACAAGTGACTATTGCTTTAGCTCGTGATGAGACAAGAAATAAAGGAGATAAAAGAACAATTTTCTAATCTAAATTTACAAACTCAGTACATGACTTCAAAGAAGGGACTAGCAACTCAGAAAATAGAAGGAAAACTGGAGAAAGTAGGTCCAAAGATGGAGGACCTAAAGCACGGGTAGGCAACCTTGGTTGTTTTATGACTTGTGGACTTCAACTCCCAGAATTCCTGAGCCAGTATGGCTCAGCTTGGAAACGTCTCCCTTTCCACTCAGCATGGCTGGCTCAGGAATTCTGGGAGTTGAAGTCCACAAGTCATAAAAGAGCTGAGGTTGCCTACCCCTGCTTTAGGTCCTCCAAGAGAGAATTTTTATAAAATGTTTTATAGGTGGCACTTAGATCCTAAAAAATTAGCAAGTATGTATCCGAACTGTCAGCCTAAATGTTGGAGGTGTGGTGGTGAAGATGCAACATATTTTCATATATGGTGGACCTGCAAAAAGGTTAAAGCTTTTTGGATTAGAATCTGGTGGAACATGCAAAGATATTTAAGAAAAGGATAAAGTTTTGTCCGCAATTGTTTTTATTGGGTATTATTACTGATACTACTGTTGTGGACACTAAGTTGATGTTGAATTTAATTACGGCAGCAAGACTTTTAGTAGGGCAATATTGGAAGAAAGTAGAACTGCCGACTGTAGAAGAATGGACTTTGAAAGTTTCCAACCTGGTGGAAATGGCAAAGATTTCAGCGTATTTGAAAGACCATTTGCAACAGAGATATATTGTGGAGTGGAAAAAATGGATTGATTATATTCAGAATAAATATGGGACTAAAAAGTTTCATTTAGCATTTGAATAAGTACTGATGTGATATTTATATTGCTTGTAGTTATTTTATAAGAGTTAAAGTGCGATAGATTTAATAGTTTATTGTTGTTTGCATAAGATAGATTATGATTGTTTGTATTTTTATACCCCGTATTTAGCTCTGAGAAGTCAGGGAGGGGAGAGGGGGAAGGGAGGGAGGTGTTGGGGAGGGTTGGGGAGGGGGGAGGGGGTTGGGAGGGGTTTTGTTTTGTTCTGTTAAAAATAAAATGTATTGTAAAACTTTTCAATAAAAAAAAAGAATTCAAATTTGAGGAAAAGGAAGAAGAACTGATTGAATGGAAGATAGAGCTGTTAGGACAACTGTGGGAAATTGGTGAAGGAGGGAGGCTGTTTAATGAATATCAATGGGTTCATTCTTCCAAAAATATTTTAGCCAAATGGTCTTTCATATTCCAAAGAATATACACAAAACAGAGGAAAAATTATTTGATGATTCAAATGCATTGACTTGGAAAATTAGTTGGCAAAGGAAGAAAGCTAGAGTAAGACTGAAGAAAATAGAGGTTTTCATCCATTAAATGGGATATTATATTATTAACTAGATGTTTGAAGATGGTGGAGAATAGATAATTGCTAGAAATACAAGTATGATCATAACTAGAAAGAAAAGATTTGTAATTAGAATATTAGATTTTGGTATGAGAAGGTAAACAGGAAAATGCTAAGAAGTTTGAATAAGAGAAGTTTTTAGTTACCCAAATATAATTTACTTTGAAATTATAAACAATAGAGACATTTTGAACACTGAGGGGAAATTAGAATTTTTTTTTAAAAAAAAACGAAAACAGGAAACTGATTGAACATATGGATATTAAGTGCAGATGCAATTAAGATATGTTTTGGTTACAAAAGTTATCTAAAACTGACATTATTGATATTATGAGAAAAATGTAACAAAGATGTTGATGTTCAATTGTATATTTATTAATAACAATAAGAATTATATTTGCCTAGTGTGGGAAAACAGGTACTACTGGAAGAAGAGAGGAATTTGATGATGTAATATAGGAGCCAGACTGAAGAAGTTAATATATACCACTGAATTACTAGTGGACCCAGATAACACATTGTCTATTAAGTATTTGACTGTAAAACTAGAAAATTAATAAAATATTTGGAGAAAGAATCTCAAAATGATTTTTTTTTGCCCAAGAAGGCTGTTCAAGTACCTGAAGGCTTCTCAGATCCAATTGTCTTACAGTTGTCTTTGGGACTTTTCTATTACATTCAGAGTGATCAGCATTGATTAGATTTCTAATCCAACCAACCTATATGCTTTCCTCATCTCCCCTTTGATATTCAGACCGAGCAAAAAATCATACCAACCTGGTCACTTGATCCTCACAGTATGATAAGATAATGTGATATTTCCATTTCAAATAAGGTAACAATTCTATATTTGTATACACTCATAAATATTGAGATACATAGATTATATGCAGTTATGCAAATTCTTTTGTTTTGTTTTGTTGGTGCCCTGTAAGTGATCACCCTAGTTTTCACTCACATTTCTGAATATGAAGGAAGTCACACTTAACACATTTCTGAATAAAAATATTTAATATTGCTTTTCTTTTTTTCTTTTTTTTACAGCAAGTAGGTTGTGACCATAAACTAATAAACACAAAAGCCCAGTGCCAAGGATTATAAGATGCTTTTCTGTTCTGCAAATATTTAAATACAAAGCTTCTTACTGACACCAAGTTCAGTGGTAGCATTCTCCATCTCACCTCTTGATATCCATTTGTCTTTTGACTTTAAACAGAACAGAAATAACTAGATAATGACTTCAAATTAAACAAAGTTTCATTTCCTCACTGTAGATCCTTTCAGATGCGGTCAACAGCAGGCTTTCTCAGATGCTGTGTGTCATTGCTACTGGCACCACAAAGGTACTCTCTCTCTCCCTCTCTCATTTTACATTGTGAGCATGATAAATTATGCAATTCCAATTTAAACTGGACATGTCAAAATAGTCTTCCCTGTCTGTAGGCACAGTTCTTTTTCCCCCCAGCTCTATAATGAGTACAAATGCTGTCACAGCAAAGTGACAGTTCATGGCTCATAACTACTGGTAGTCATAAATATAAGTATGAAAAAAATAGATGGATGTCCCAAAAAATCTTAACACATTTTTTTTGGTAGGCAATTATTTGGGTTATGCATGACTTGAATACATGAAAACTGTATAGCCATATATACACTTACTCATTAAATAGAAATAAATTTGGGGAAATAACTAGGTGAATTAATTGAACTCAAATTAATTTATCTTTGTTAGACACTTATGAAAATGTTTGAAATTGACATTTCCTATGACATTTTTCTTAGATTGAATGAATCTAGGCTTCCAGAGATTGCATTCTAAATTCCATATTGTCTAATATGGGTCATGATCAGAGAGAATGGGACTTTTTGTCCAGCAGTCTCTCAAAGACTACAGAAATTTGAGAGTTATGACAGCTCTGAAGGAACAAATATTTCCTGTTTCTATTCCATACAAAATGAGGAAAGAAACACACACACATGCACACATATAGAAAGTGTATTCAGTTAACATGGTGTGCTGTTTATAAAAACTACAATATTAGTGTAAAGCGCTATCTGCTTGGCCATCAATATTTCATTATTTCTCTATATGAATTCCCGGCATGCAGAAAGGAGGGATTTCAAAAAGTCAGCTTATAGTCAGACATTATCCAAGCTACACAAAGATACTTATGCTAATCAAATTTGGAAATGTGAAAAACATAAAAAAATGTGAAAAACATTTACCATGCATGGTGGATTTGCAAAAAACAAAAAAATGGATAAAATAAGCATGAAGATACAAAGAATTTTAAATATCTGATTTTTTTATTGGGATTTCTGGATATTTATTTATGGATGACTGGTTTTGTATATGTTAATATGATTCCTATATGTACAAAGATGGAAAACACTGAAATCATGGAGGAATGGATTATGAAGATGGCATTATTTGCTGAAATGGCAAGACTGACCTGTTTGATCAGAGATAAAACTAAGTACCTTTATAAAAGACTAGAAATATCTTATGGACTTTTTGCTGAAAATAGGAACAAAAATTAATTAATGATTTATGGACCTGCTGATTTAAAAAGATTGAATATGGGAAAAGTGATCTATACAATGTAATCTTAAAGAGAGAGAAAGGATTATATATATATATATATATATCTGGGGTGTGTGTGTGTGTGTATAAAATAGTCCATTCAATTATGTTGGGGAGACCACAAAATGCCTTTAGACAAGGCTTCATGAGCATGATAAGTGAAAGGAAAAACAATCACAGGTATGGGCTCATACCATCAAGCACAACCACATGTTTAACTTTACAGAAGCCAAAGTCATTGCTCATGATGCAACTAAGTGGGGGGACACCTGCTAAAAGAGGCTTGGTTATCCAACCAATATTCTGTCAATCGGCACATGGAATTATTGCCAGCCTATCAGATGTTGCACCAACATGAGTCAACAGGCAAGAAGTTAGAAAGGATGAACCAACAACCACTGCCTCCCGCATGAATGAGAGAATAGAGGACGGCAGGTTCTCATCAATTAATGTGTCATTACAGTGAACGATGATGAGAAGGCAGACTGGACCCGTAGACAAAGGGAGAGGGCACCGGACAGGTGTAAATGATGAGGCAGATACCAGGGATGAGCAGCAGCCTAGGACATCAACAGTGGGTGCAGAAGTGTTAAACGAGCAGCGAGAGGATTGCTTGCAACAGGATGAATGCTCCCTACGGGCAAGGTGAGTGGAGAGAGGCAGAGCGCCTAAATTCAAGAAGACGTCAGCAGGCTTGATGGAGACAGGACCAATGCAATTGATTGCATCAGGGCGGGAGCATAATGGACCTGCAACACACTCATTAATCAAACTACTGGCCTCACAGAGACTATAAGAACGTGTTTCCTAATCCTACCTTATCCTCTGATGATATCAGCAGGTACTGACGAAAGCTCAGTTTTAATAAATTTTAAGTCTTGGTGATCCTTTTCATATATATGTGAGCATATATATGATCCTTGTCATATATATGTGAGCACTGCCATTCGAATCTCAGAAGGGTATGGCTGACTGATGAGAACAAATGAGTTTGAAATGGCCATATCAGTCTCCCTTTAATTCTTTAAAATCCAAAAATTCTTAGCAATCCAAAAATTTACACAAATAATGAGTTGTCACAGTTGTGACTACAGCTTGTGGATGGCCTTAGGTTAGGCTGATACAGGCAATAAGTTTTGGCCCGTATTTGGGCCTGGAAAGGTATTCTAAAATACTTAACAAATACTTTGTGTGTGTGTGTGTGTGTGTGTGTGTGTGTGTGTGTGTGTGTGTGTATGTATATGTATACAGTATATGTATATGTTGTCTTGGTTTATATATTTGAAAAAAGCAATAATAATTAATTAACAGTAATGATTGATTTTGATATTCTAATTAGTATATAATTAGTATATTAATTAATATATTTCTTTGATCTTCCCTTCTCCCAATTGTATTCTCCTTCTTCAACCTTAAACAAATATAATTCTTAATATTGTTAATATATAAATGATAAAATATAGACATTTTTCATATTTGTACAGATAATGATAACATCTATGTATAACTTTTTTATCAGCTAATATTATTCTTATAAAAATCATCTCATTAGTTCACCATGCATCCTATTTTTATGATTTTTATTTAAGCTTAATTTCCCCCTCATATTCAAAACATTCTTGTCAGTCATGATTTTCTCAATGCTAGTCATCTAATTATTAAAATTTTCGCATTTAAGTACACCATTCCAATATTTTCATAGTTCATGCATTATAAAAAATACTGTACTTCTTATCTATCTTATAGCATCTGCATATAACATCCTTTCTGATCAGCTTATATTTCACTTATATTTATAAAAATTACATCATCCCAATATTTTACATTTCATATATTATAAAACATCCTATACTACTTAAATCTCTTATCCTTCTTGTTATAGGGCCCTTTATGTTCAAAGTTCTCTATTCTTTTAACCATATTCAAACAAGTGTTTGCTCATGTAATACTCCATCTGGTAGGGCGAGTCAAATCTCTTGAATCTGTCTCTAGCCTTCTTCTTTTGCTGGGTAGCTTTCCAAGTTGATATATTCCATTTACCCGGCTGTTCCTGTGTTTTTGTAAGTATTGTTGGGAATAAAGAAGATAAAATAGGTAAAATATATACTTTCTGTCTCCCAAACTCTGATGATTCTCCTGGGAATTCTATAATCCATTCCATTTTTGATGTTATATCAAAGTCTTGTAAAAATTTTCCTGTTTGTATTAAATTGTAGTTCTTTTCATTTGTAGCTTTATTGATTTGATCATGTTCTTCTAATTTGTGTTCTGTTATCTGATTTGTTTGTTCATTTGCCATCATTTTCTGGATGTTTTTTGATTGTAGATTTAGGTTAGAAATGTGCTTATTTATTTTGTCAAAGTTGCTTTTGATTTCCTTGTGGTTTAAATCTATTGTCATTTGTATCTGTCATAACATTGTGTACATTTCCTCTTGGAAAATATTTGTCTTGCCTTGAAATACTGCTTCTGGAGGTCTTTGATATTCCAGGCTAAATCTTTCAGGGGTAAATATTGACTGTGGTGTTCTGTCATTTTTTGATAGGTGTACGATATCCATGTTGTCTTCCCCCTTCAACAGTTTTTTTTATTCAAGGGTTAATTATCAATCAGTCAAAGTTAAAATTCAGTATGTAAGTCCTTCCTGTAAATTCTCCTCTAAAAGATAGCCAAGAGCCAAGTTTTTTCTTATTCTATAAACAATTCGTAAATTTAGACAACAGTCCAGGTATTTTTCTTTCAGACACTTTTTAATCTTATGGCTGGCCCAGCTCTTTCTTTGTTCCTAACTGTCTTCTTGAAGATTATTTAAAGTTCAAGAAAACAGATTATTCTTTTTTTCTGGGCGTCCTGCTAGTTTCTGAGTCATTATAGTTAGTGTTCTGTGCTCTGATTCTCCACTAGATATCAGTAGTTGTTTATTTTCCAGTTTTTTATACAAAAAGTTATTTTTGTTATATATTTTTTATAATTTCATCAAAACCCTTTAGGGTATAGTCTTAACAGGTTTTTTTAGTTCCTAGATTTGTCCAGACTGTAGTATTTTAAATTTAATTTCAATATATTTCTTTCCCCCTTAGTATTAACTTGCCGCTTCCATCTATGAGCGAGTGGGGATGTAGTCCCCTCCCTTCACTTTCAGAGGTTTTCTTGCTTTGGGAGTCTTTCCCAAGGATTCAGTTAAAAGATAGAAGAGAGAAGATTGTTACTCTCACCAGTTCCAAGCATGCTGTTCACCAATGTTCTGGTTTGTGCTCTTGGACTTTGGCTGCAAGTAGCTTGGGCTAGATGCTGATATACAGCTAGCTTTCTCCTGTCAGGCCAGAGGGCTTCCCCCAGATCAAACAAAATGACCGCCATTGTTTTGTGATCAATGGAGCACTCCTCCTTCATAGTCACCTCTTCTGGGCAATGTCAGACCCATTTAGATTCCTCTTGGCAGGGTGGAACTGGACATGGGGAGCAGAGCTCCACTATCCCACAGCTGTGCACTACAGTGCAAAACCAGAAGTCCCCAGGAAACAGTATATATTCTTTTTTTATCTTTTATCTATTTTAAAATATAGGAATTAAAAATTAATAAGTGTTGTACAAAATGGAAACATTATGATAATCAAATAATAGTGATTGTTATGTACTGGGTTCATTGCTCAATGATGAAGACAAGGTGAGTGAGTTCAGCAAAGATCATTGTTTATTGCTTGCAGGATCTGAACTGAGAAACAGGGCTGTGAATGCAGCAATTTATACCCTGGCCTCTAGGTGGCAACCAATAGGTTTCAAGCAACCTATTGCCACCCTAGAGGCAACCAATAGCAGCACTGGAGATGGGTTGTCTGAGGAACTGGGAGCCGTTAGCCAGCTTTCCTGCTCCAGCAATTACCCACGTGGTGTTCCCTTAACAAAACAAGCCCAATAAATTGCACCCCTCCCCCCTACAATGTACAAACATTATAGCAACAAAAGAAAAGTAATTACAGCAATACAAGTTTACAAAACGTATAACAATAGTGTGAGTTAACACGTTCCCATCCTAGCTAATACAGATGATTCCTAGCTAGCAGCATAATAAAGGTACATACAACATTATAGCTTCATTAATTCAGGACAAAATCTTGAAGATAAGCAGGAGGTTTGCGAGCCCTTGTGGAACTCCTGGGGGACCCAGGCACTTCCTGGCCTACCAGCTTGCCCGCTGGGCTGGGTAGACCAGTGTCTCTCAATTCAAGTGATTCAGGTTGGCTCGGCATTCTCTGGCTGGCCCTTCAAGGTTGGCCCACCCCAGAGTCAATTTGTTTCGCAGAGTTAGCACAGCGGCTGTAGTATTCAGGTTGGCTTTCTCCGTAAGGGGACCCATGTTGCACTTCCAGGCTTTCCTCCCCTACAGCCATCTCCTTGTTGCTCTGGCTGTTTTGGCACTCAGAGTCTATACATGGACCAGCCTGGCTGCCGGTTTGCGGCCCGAGGCAAGGACCTGTGATGAAGTCCTCACTTTGTGGCCGTTCTGGAAAACGCTTCCTAAGTTGATTGATATGGCGATGGACAACTCACCCGCCCTCTAGGCCCACTTCGTATGAGAGAGGGTCTGATTTTAGTGATTTTTCCTGGCACCCACAAGTTCCCATGCCTGTAGTTCCTGGCCCACACCCCGTCGCCCACTTGCAGACCCCTCAGGGGTTTTGGGCAAGAGGCCTCTGCTGCCACCTGGTATGGGTGCAACCTGTCCAGTTTCATGATTAGTCACCTCCCCCAGCGCAGCTCCACTGGGCTTTTCTCTGTAGCTGTGCATGGCATGGAATGTTGGCAAAGCAAAAAGTCGGCCAGTCTGTGGTGCCAGTCTCCAGTAGCTATACAACTCAGTGACTCTTTTGTGGTGCAAATCATACATTCGGCTTGACCATTAGTAGATGGGTGAAACGGGGCCGATGTCGCATGCCTAATGAGGATTGCTCTCAGGAATGCCTGAAATTCTGCCACAGTAAATTGGGCCCCCTGATCGGACACTACGACATCTGGCAGCCCATGTGTGGCAAAGAGTTTCCTAAGCACATGGATGGTCCTAGCAGTAGTCATGTTTGCAATTGGTATAACTTCTAGCCATTTAGAGTGGCTGTCGACCACTATAAGAAAGAGCTGTCCCTGAAAGGGCCCAGCAAAGTCTATGTGAATCCTAGACCAGGGAGTGTGAGTCTCCTCCCATCTGTGAAATGGAGCATGCGATATTTCAGGCCTTGATTGGTGGCATGTATAACACCTATGCACCTGGGCCTCAATGGCTTTATCTAATACTGGCCACCATAAATAGCTTCTAGCCAAAGCTTTCATGCGAACAATACCCGGATGGCCTTCATGTCTCTTAGTGAGGTAGGAACGATGACCCTGTTCCCCCAAAGAATACAACCCTTGTGAGCTGATAGCTCATGTCTCCTTGTAAAATAGCACTGAAACTCAGGACCTGGGCTTTTATCCAGCCACCCTGTGTGTACCCAGGATAGCACTCTACTTAGAGTCTTGTCTGCTGCCCTTTCTGCAGCTATGTCCCCTGCGTGGAGGGGAAACTCTGGCAAGCCCTGAATGGACAAAACGCAGGCTGCTGGGGCCGGATCTGGTTTAATTTGTGGCAGTGGAAGCCTGCTCAGGCCATCTGCATGGCCCATATCTTACTGCAACTACAAACAAAATTAAATGTTTCAAGGAAAATAATAGAAACAGCGGAGCCTGTGTCCAGCTCAATCTTGCAGGGGACACCTTGCAGCTCCACTTGAAGTCTATACTTGGGCTTAATCAGGTGGCGAACCCCTGTACGACAAATGCTTCTGCGGCTGGAGCAGAAACCCACGCTGTGCTGTCCCAGGTCCCCAGTATCTCTCCTGGTCGGATCTTCCGAATGGCAACTCGATGGTCGGTCCCTCTGGTGACCTCTGCAGATGGATGTGATGTGGCCTGTCTTCCCACAGGCCCAGCACATGGCTGTCTGGAACCTACAGTCCAAGCGTTGGTGGCAGCCACCACAACCTGGACATCTAAGGAAGAGATCTGCCTTGTAAGTAGACTCCTGTTGCTTGTTGCTGCGACGCTGTTGGTTGAGTTGTCTATGTAACTTGTCAACTTCTGTGTCGTCTTCGGGGTCTTCTGTGTGTTTGGTATCCTCATGGTGGATGGCTTCTTCGTGTTGTGCAGTTTTGGCGGGTCGAATGGCTCGTACAGCCCCACCGGCGGCTTCATCCACCATGACTTCCTTCTGTGCATCCGAAAACGATAGACTCTCTTTGGTGAAAAGCTTCTGCTGTAACTCTGGGTTGCAGAGACCACAGACAAACTGGTCTCATAGCCTCTTCTCGACATTGAAGAACTGGCACAGACGTGCGGCCTGCCTCAAGGCTGCAATGTACTCATATGCAGTTTCACCCGGTTGCTGTATTTTTTGCTCAAAAGCATAGTACCAAGTGATCATCAACAGCTTGGGCTGGAAATGTTCTCTGAGCTTCTTCTTCAAGTCCACGAAGGATACAGACTCCAACGGTGTTGGCGTGAAGAGGTTCTCTGCTATGTCAAACATTGCTGGGACGCACACACAGAGGAGTGTGGCAGCCTTCAGTCCGTCCTCAGCAACCTGGTTCACTCTAAGGTAGTTCTCGACCCTGGATAAGTACTGTATGAGGACCACTCTTCTGGCTGCTTAGTGTTGAATTCTTCCAGCTTTCCGACCTTGGCCATTTATGCTGGTCTTCGTAGCTGGTGCTTGGTGTCTTGGAATCCTAGTAAAAAGCTTAACAACAGCCCTGTTTCTCAATTCAGATCCTGCAAGCAATAAACAATGATCTTTGCTGAACTCACTCACCTCGTCTTCGTCACTGAGCAACGAACCTAGTAGATAACAAATGTTATGAAGCTAATAAATGGAGGAAGAAATTCAATATATGTGATAAAGAGGCAACTGTCTCATTTTTTTCCTTCTTCTCTATCCTCACTAGAGCATCACCTTCACCACTTTCTAGAAAAGCTGACAACAAGTAAACACAACATATCTTTACTTGTGTAAAATATATTTATTTATTTAATTTCTATACCGCCCTTCTCCTGAAGGACTCAGGGCGGTGTACAGGGCAATAAAAATACAATAAAAATACAATATACAAAAGTTAAAAATAAGATTAAATAGAACTAACCCATTACAATAAATAATTAAAAATTACTAATTAAAATACCCCAAACCCATTAGACCAGGCCGGCTTGTTCAAATAGGTAAGTTTGCTGGTTTTCATTTCATTCCCTTTCCTTATTATGTTCCCAATTGTTATGCAGCCCCTGGAATGTTACATATCTGCAAATGTTACCATTAGGGTAGAAGGTTCTTAGTCTAAAGCAGGGGTATCAAACTCAATTTCACTGAGGGCCGCATCAGCATTGCCGTTGCCCTCAGGGGGCCGGGTGGGTGTGGCAAGGGTGGGCGTGGCCTACTGGGTGGGCATGGCTAGAGTGTGTATGGCTTACTGGGTGGGGATGGCCAGCTCTACATCTTGGCATGAAGGGTGCCTATGGGGGCCTGGGCAGGAGTGGGACAGATCTGAGGGTCTCTGGCAGGAGGAGGGTCTCTGGGCCAGGATCAAGGCAGTGGGGGCCGTTCCCTCACTTTTTCCAGGATGGCTTTGCAGGCCGCATGAAACCACTTCGCGGGCCGGATCTGGCCCCCGGGCCTTGTGTTTGACATGTCTGGTCTAAAGTAAACTCAACATTAAAATCTTCTTCACATAGGAGAAATGCTTCTTCACATATATTTGTAATAAATACCATATAGGGTATACAGTATATCTACTATACTGAATGTGAGAATGAATACATAGTCTTATCAATGAAGAAAGGTAATGCGTATTGGAAAGTTCTTTTTTTACCATCTTGACCAGCACTGCTTTTCTTTAAAAGTCTACTAGGTAGCTGAGACTTCAGTGATTTTCTGTTTACAATATACTGCACATTTTTCCAAAATGACTTGGAAGTGTCCAGCAGAAACTATGTACTAATAAGCAATGCCTAAAAAAAGATGTGTCTGTTCAAGGAAGTGACTCATTAAAGTTAATGTGATTTTTAAAGCAGACATATCTTTCTTTAAAGCTTACATGGAAACCTGGAAAAGGGAGGAAGAGAAACACTTTGCAAGTTATTGCAGAATTCCCTAATGTTTCATTTTCTCAATCTTTTTAAATGGTTCAATTCCCACAGGACTTAACAAGTGACCTCCTATCCTCTGAGAGTAAAGCAAAGTACTTCACCATCTGCTGTGATAAAATTCTCTCTTTCAGTTTGTTCTAGGTGAGTTCCAGAGCACTGAGGGGAATTTCAGTTCAACTTTGTAATAATAAGAAATTAATACATTCAAGCAGCAGATGGAGGATAAAATGAAATGACATAAATTTTAAACTTTAGATTTTTTAATGTTAGATTAGAGTGTGTGTGTTTGGTAGGGACAAAGCCATCAGATCTTGCCAGTGAAAAATGTTGATAATTTCAATAATAAGATAAGATAACCTTTATTGTTATTGTTTACTGTGGGCACAATGGCACACATAAAAAGTGAAATTTAGTTGCCCACTCTCAAAGTGAAACACATACATGACGCACACCTTACCATACTATATACAACATATGTATAGACCCACACCCCAACATTACATAACAAATAATATTAAATACTGTCCATCTTGAATATATAACAGAAGGAGGAAGCTTGAGAGTTCACAAGGTTAATGCTGTATGGAATGAAACTATGGCTGAATCTGGATGTTCTGCTATGGATATCACGAAGCCTCCTCCCAGAAGGTAACAAGGAAAACAGGTTGTGAAGAGGATGTGTAGTGTCCCAGATAATCTTACGGACTCTGTTCAAACAACACTTCTGTCCTGGATGGAGGGGAGGGAACTGCCAATGATCTTTTTGGCCATCCTCACCACTCTCTGCACCGCCTTCCTGTCTGAAGCAGTGATGCTTCCAAACCAGACTGTGATGCTGTATGACAGGATGCTTTTGATCGTCCCCCTATAGAAAGTGGTCAGGACAGGGGAAGGAAGATGAACTTTTCTTATGCAATGCAGAAAATGCAGGTGCTACTGTGCCCGCTTCACCAGTTTCTCACTGTTGAGTGACCAAGCCAGCCTACTTGTTAGCTGTACACCCAGGAATTTGATGCTGGTAACCATTTGATGCTGGTAACCATGAAGTCATTTAACTTCATTCAAGTTTGTTGGGTTTTCAAGAGAAATGGCAAAATATACATGAGTATATAAATCCTAGTAAACTTTATTTAAAGATGTAAAGCCATCAGATGCTGAAGGGGAGATTTAGAGATTAACTGTGAAATCCATTATTATCTCCAAGGATACCTTAGCTTAGTGTGATAGACATGTTGTAAATTATGAATAAATTCTTTATCCCTACCAGAGAGATGAATAAATTCTATAGAGATTAACTCAAACACAGAGAACATTTTCAATTAGTTTATTATTTATTCTTGCACAATTTCTCAAGTTAGAGCTAGTTCATATGTGAAATATTTGTAAGAAACAGAGACATGATTCTCTATTGGAAATGGAATGATGCTTCCTTTTCATTTGAAGTGCTCATGTGGCTTAGGAATGTTGGCAATTAAGGCCAGGCCATTTAAACATCCATACTAGAAAAAAGAAATGGATATGGAAGACAAAATAATAGGAGAAAGTGAAAATAATATTATTCTCATCAGCTCTAGATAGGATCTATAATGGTCAGCATGCTAGCAGAAATCATTGGTGGACATAAAGGATTGACCAAGGATTCTTGCACAAACTCTTCCAAGAGAAGTCAAATATAAAGCAAAATATGTATTGTAGCAATGTTTATATTTCCAGGAAACATAATGATCTCAAAACATCAGCTCAGATGAATAGCCACTATTGAAATTGATACAGCATAAGACACAGTGTACTTTTTAAGTTTTTCTATTCATTCTATTAATTTTATTTTTAGTTCAATTACTAATTTAGATTAGGTAGAGGTAGTTTGAATAGATGGATTGCAGGCTGTATTTTATGCATCTTGTAGACTGCCCAGAGTCTTCTTGGCTTAGGTTATGTTCACCATGATGAGACATATATTCCTTTGCCCACAATAGTCATCTTGATATCAATGACAAAATGCTTTGGAAATTGAGGTACTCAGGGATGAACTAAGTCTGAAATATCAGGAACCAATTACCAGTATCAGCAGGATGAGGCCCACTTAAGGTCAGTGACATAGTGTCATGGTTGAAGTGGCATCTCTCTAGAAATAATAATTTGCCAACCTAAAACTGAACATAGTCTCTCACAGTTTCAATGTACCTGCTTTGCTATTAGAAGTTAAGGATCATCAGAATAAATCAAATTGACATCTGTGGATTCAAGGCAGGCAGCTGATTTATTTAAAGCGTTTTACTCATGTTCAAAATATTTACTTCTTGTATTTGCAAATGCCAAACAGAAATCCAACCAAGGATTCCATGTTGCCAATGGTCATTTCGCTGCTGGCAGCTGTGGAACACATTTCATCTGCCGAAGAGTGAAGGCAGTAAACAAATGTGTAACCAATCCTTTTTCAATATATGGCATTTCTCTTTTTTTTCTTATTTGGCTGTTTTTAAATTAGAGCATACCCCTTCATGGATTACTGCCTTGTAGTTGTGAAGGGGTTTGAGTAATTCAATGGAACTATGAGCTATGCTGTGCAGGGCCACCCAAGACGGACAGGTCATAGCAGAGAGTTCTGACAAAACGTGATCCACTGGAGAAGGAAATGGCAACCAACTCCAGTATCTTTGCCATGAAAACCCTATGGACAGTACCAAAAGGCAAAACGATATAACACTAGAAGATGAACCTCTCAAGTAGGAAGGCATCCAATATGCTACTGGGGAAGAGCAGAGGGCTAGTACTAGTAACGCCAGAAAGAATGAAGCACCTGGCCAAAGCCGAAAGGATGCTCAGCTGTGGATGAATCTGGTGGTGAAAGGAAAGTCCGATGCTGTAAAGATTTTTTCTCCATAGGAACCTGGAATGTAAGATCCATGAATCAAGGAAAGCTGGACGTGGTCAAACAAGAGATGACAAGACTGAACATCGACATCTTAGGAATTAGCGAACTAAAATGGACAGGAATGGGTGAATTTAATTCAGATAACCATCAGGGATACTACTGCAGGCAAGAATCCCTCAGAAGAAATGGATTGGCCTTCATAGTCAATAAAAGAGTAGGAAAAGCAATGCTGGGATACAATCCACAAAATGACAAAATGATCTCAGTTCGAATCCAAGGCAAACCATTCAATATCACAGTAGTCCAAGCCTATGCCCCAACCACCAGTGCTGAAGAGGATGAAATTGACCGGTTCTATGAAGCCCTACAGCACCTTATAGAACTAACACCCAAAAATGATGTCCTTATCATCATGGGGGATTGGAATGCTAAAGTAGGAAACCAAAAGATAACCAGAATAACAGGCAAGTTTGGCCTTGGAGTACAAAATGAAGCAGGGCACAGGCTGATAGAATTTTGTCAAGAGAATACGATGGTCATAGCAAACACTCTTTTCCAACAACCCAAGAGATGGCTTTACACATGGATATCACCAGACAGTCAACACAGAAATCAGATTGACTATGTGCTCTGCAGCCAAAGATGGAGAAGCTCTATACAGTCAGTAAAAACAAGACCAGGAGCTGACTGTGGCTCAGACCATGAGCTTCTTGTTACAAAGTTTAGGCTTAAATTAAAGAAAGTAGGGAAAAGCGCTAGGCCGGTCAGGTATGAATTAAATCATATCCCTGATCAATATACAGTAGAGGTGACAAATAGATTTAAGGAATTAGATCTCATAGACAGAGTGCCTGAACAACTATGGACAGAGGTTCACAACATTGTAAAAGAGGTAGCAACCAAAACCATCCCAAAGAAAAAGAAATGCAAGAAAGCAAAATGGCTGTCTGAGGAAGTTTTGCAAATAGCTGAGGAAAGGAGGGAAGCGAAAGGCAAGGGAGAAAAAGAAAGATACGCCCAATTGAATGCAGAATTCCAGAGAATAGCTAGAAGAGATAAGAATGCCTTCTTAAATGAACAGTGCAAAGAAATAGAAGAAAACAATAGAATAGGAAAGACCAGAGATCTCTTCAAGAAAATTGGAGAGATAAAGAAGAGGTGGCAAAATTACACAGAAGAACTATACAAGAATGAGCTTACCGTCCCTGATAACCACAATGAGGTGATCACTGACCTCGAGCCAGACATCCTAGAATGTGAAGTGAAGTGGGCCTTAGAAAAGCTGAGCAACAACAAAGCTAGTGGAGGTGACAGTATTCCAGCTGAGCTATTCAAAATCTTAAAAGATGATGCAGTAAAAGTGCTACACTCAATTTGCCAACAAATTTGGAAAACTCAACAGTGGCCACAGGATTGGAAATGATCAGTTTACATTCCAATTCCAAAGAAAGGCAGTGCCAAAGAATGTTCTAACTATTGCACCATTGCACTCATTTCACATGCTAGTAAAGTTGTGCCTAAAATCCTAAAAGCTAGTCTCCAGCAGTATGTGGATTGAGCATGAGTGTTCCAGGGTCACCTACTTGCTTTGTACCTAAGGTAGGATTCAGCTGGTTCGCCCCACTTCAGCAGAACCAGTAGCTAATTTTTTGTTGCTCTGGCCCAGAATGGACTTCCGGAAGCGGCATCCACACAGAGAATCACATATTTGCATCCCAGCAGTGGGTAGGACTAGAATTCATGTTCTCCTGGTTTACACTACATCATACTGAATTTCTAGTATACCACAAAATAGTTTTTATATATACCACCAAGTACCAGGACCTGCTTAGTTTCTAAAGTTAATTCTCTATCAAATAATCTAAAGTGCAAAAATCTGTCAGTTCAATTCCCAGTAAAGAATCCGAACACCATAACAGAGAAAATTGGTTACCCATATTAGAGGAATCCTAATAAAGACAAACGCAGTCACATGATGCCTTCTTATAGAAAATATGATTTCTTATCAAACTTTTTGATTTATAGTTTTACTTACTCCTTTCTGCAATGCCAGAAAAAGACATTTTTTTTAAAAAAAATTGAAATAGTCAATTCTCTATAAAGAACTTGTTGAAACCAATTTGAAACATTGGAACATGATAGGTTATTTTCCTACTACTACTTATCTTGTTTGCAGAAACTCAACCATCAACATGTGTTAATTAATAAAAAGAAATGGAACTGTGGCCAAGCATATCATAGTTAATTGATCTAATTTGTGCATTAACCCTGAAATAATCATCCACTGTATACTCACTTCTCTTGGGCTTTTGCCTCATTTTTATTTCTATTTTTTGTGTTCCTCATTTCTAGTTTAATAATAATAATAATATTACTACCATCCCTTCCTTTGTTAATAGACGTTAATGGATTATATAAATATGGTAATAAAAAGTTGCTATTCTAAAGTAGCAGTGGTATTGCATTATATTTGCAGTTAGAATTGCTGCATTTATTTTTTATAGAATCCTACATAAAATAGAATATAATCTTATATTTATATACGATTAAAGCTTGCTTCTGTTTGTAAGCATTAATTGAGCAAAACGGTAGATCATACGATAATAATTTTTGGACCAATCTATTTCAACTGGACTAACTGACAGAATGCATCCAATTCTGGGAGCTATCATTCCCATGGGACTGAGATTTGGAAAACTTGTGGTCACATAATAATCATTTCCAATGTTCTCTGTCAGTGCCCTAGAAATTGATGGGTAAGCTGGCAAGAAGTCTAAACTCAGTCATAATTACTGAAGCACTTTTCAGGGCAAGTGGGCAGATAAGTGATTGAAGTTGACTAAGGAAAGAACTAGAGAAGTGTAGCAAATTTCAGGGAGGGTATATATATATATATATATATACTGGTTAGAGAGAGTGCACAAAGATGTGAGGTTGCCAGAAAGGGTCAGGGTTGGTGTTTGAGGTTGCCGATTGTGAAAGGTACACAGAGATAGAGCGTAGGTTGTGGAGCTTGCACAAGTGGGGATTGCACAAATGGGAGACTACTTGCGATTTTCTCTGCCAGTTTCCCCATTGACTTTATCCTTGCAAGCTTCTCACAAAATCAGTGAAGCTGGCAGGAAATTAGAAATCACTCTAAGGCCTACTTATTTTTGCTCACCCATGTTGTTCTGTTGATCTGTTTAAGTAAGTAAATATCTCTGAAACCATGATGCAACTAAAATAATGACCCACAGGTCACAGGTTTTCTAGTTCAATTTTAAACATCTCATAATGATTTTTTTATTTATCTGTTAGATAAATAATAGATTCTACCAGTTTTCTGTGTAAATCTGTGAGTAATAAAGGTTAAGTGGGCAAACTTTTCTTTGACTCTTTTATTTAGAAGTTAAGAAAGAGACAAAGAGACAGACAGATACACGCACACATACACAGAGAGAGAGAGAAAGAGAGAGATAAAACTGCATGTACATTCAAGAATATTAGCTTTTTTTGGTGTTACAATAAATACAATAAAATCATTAGCTCATTTGCTAGTGTATACAGGAACTGTTTTTATTGGCACTTATATTTTGATTATCAGGGTTTTTTGCTTGGTAGTTTAATTATGTAAGCTGCCCGAGGTAAAAAATGTGAGCTGGCTGGTATACAAATAAAATGTGTGTGTGTGTGTGTAGCAATATTACTGTTTTAAACTTAATTAATTAATTATCTTAAATGTTTACAGTTCTAAATGCTTCCAGTTTGTTAGCTTTATTTAAGCCCAACCAAAGCAAAGATTTTCCAAGCAGTTTTCTATTCAAACTTGGCTGAAAAGTATGCTACCTTTTCACTGACAACTGCAGAAGGAACTTCTGAAGCTGCACCAAATCTTGTGGAGGAAAACACATTGCCAAAAGGCTGCAATTTCACTCCCAAGAGTGAATCTGCTATCATATGGAATAAATTTACACAGAGGGCATGATTCAACACTGTTTCAATTGTAATACAATATATCAGTATTTTTCAACCTTGGCAACTTTAAGCTGCATGAACTTCAGGTCACAGAAACCTGAGAGTTGCAGTCATCTTAAAGATGCCAAGGTTGAGAAATACTGCAATAGATTACAAGACCACAAAATATCATGAGCTGAATAATTCATATTCTCACTGAATGATTTGTAATCCAAAATTATGCATTTTACCCTCCCAGCCTCTGGGATGCTCCTTTGCTTACTTTTGATATAAATTCTAATGCCATAATCTTTCAGCCTGTTTTAGGCTGGCTGATTCCAATTAGCTATATATGCCATGGAGCCATTGGGATCAATGCATTTAGTATAAATAAAAATCACAAACTACTACAACGTACAAACCCTCTTGAATGGTGCAGAAATGGAGTAATTTCTGGTCTAATCAAGATGCAGTGCTCTTCTATGGACAGAAAGATGAGGCCGACATCCTGAACGTTGATGCTTTCATTGAGTGCCATCTACTGGGTGCTCAAGTGGAAATAAGAACATCCCTAGCTTGCAAAACTCAGAAGGTGTTACTAAAGAGGAACAAGAAATGTAGGCATTGCACTGATTGATGAATTGATTATGTGCATCAAATTGTTGTCAGCTCTTGACAACAAGATAGATAATTTCTCCATGATAATCTACCTGTAGTTTGTCTTTCTTCATGGTGTATCCAATGCATAATCATAAAAATGACTTAACCCTTTGATGTTCTTTGAGCTTGGTTGTGGGCTCACAGATATTTCAATACCTGATTATATATGACATATAAATGATGCCGCAAAAAAGATGCCAGACTTTGAACTTCCACATCAGCAATGGATGAACTTAAATAGGATTTGCACCTCACATGATGTCTGCAGGGACTCTCTCTGTGTAAATTGGGCATCACCTCCTCTTCCTCCTCCCCTCAGTGTGACTGCAGGGTCCCCCTGCAGTAAACTGTAAATCACATTGTGAATGGCTGGAAGCTGAGGGCGGTCCAGTATCTGATTTTTTAAAATATAAATATTGCTGTGTTTCAATGGTTATATGGACTAGACATTGGTATTTCAATACAAATCTTTTAACATTTATTTATTATATATTTAATATATTTATATATATTTATATTTTGTGTTTTACTAATCTTGGTGGAATGTTAATATACATGTATATTATACATATACACACGTATATGTGTGTCTGTATGTATGTATATATGTGTGAGCACACACACACACATCATATGTATGATATGTCATATGCTAAATAAATAAATCCTAATCAAGGAATTACCAAGAAGAAAACCACACTCTGAGAGAGAGAAAGAGGGAGAGAGAGACTGTCATATATGTGTCATATTCTCTAGAGCAGTCTTTATTTCTATTGTGCTGTTACATCAGCTATAAAGTATTATGCAGTGCATATTGTGCTGCCACCATGTGGTCATTTGGGAACTACAACATTTAGGTTAATTTGTTATGTAAATCAATTATGTAAATTGGTTATGTTAATCTGTTCCGCCAATCCCTCCCATTTTGTGACATACTTCGTCCTTCTTAACCCTGAATGTTCTATCACTTCCTGGGGACCATTCACATGTGGTCTGCTCTCATGGTAGGACCATTACTGTCTTTGACCTTGAAATACCGTCCATTTCATCATCTATTACATCTTCTCTGCATGCAAATGAAGGTCCTCGTGGATGATAAAAAGGTAATTTCATGAGTTCAGCTATCTGCCACAGGGGTCTCAGCAAGGGGATACATCATTAAACAACGGTTGGAGTCAGAATATCTATTGCTGTCATTTCTTGCATATTTGGACATTTTAAGTAATTTCCTCTAGTTTAGGGGTGTCAAACTGCTGGCCCATTGGCCGGATGTGTCATCAGGAAACCACACCCACCCCATTGCCGGCAATGGAGAAAAAGCTCCAATACGTTGCATGACATCATGTGACGTTGCGAGTTTGACATGTCTGCTCTAGTTGATGAGAAAAACATATACAGTTTGGGAACTAAATATGAACCTGGAGCACACATTTGCTATATCTCTGGAAGTAATGTTACTAAAGATAGACTTGGTCTGAGATAGCATTTGATCAATAAATGTGATACAACCTCAAGTATAGCACTGTTACATCTAAAAATGCAGCCATATAGATGTTTTTCTCTCATAATTACAGAAGAAATAAAAAATACAATCACTGTACAAAAAATAAAATAAATAAAAAGAAGACTCAGGATCCTCCCACCCAATTGACTGGTCAGAATATTTTTTGGAATAAGTCCTCTTTAAGAATCAAGAAAAGAAGCTAGTATTAATATTGATGTCAAGACTTGGAGTTCTTTTTAAGATTTCCAAATATTAAAGCCAACTTTTATATCTTTTTCCACTGTTAGAAATGAGCAAAAGGAGTGAAAATTATTAAGCAACCACAAGCAGTTGAACTAGAACTGAACTATGTAAGCATAAAAAGCCCTATTTTTTAAATTAATTATTCTTTTCCCTTAATTGGAAGGCTGCTTGATCTCACAGTTGTTTGGAAAAGAGGAGCAAAGCCTATGTGAAATCTTTGGGTAGGCATCTATACAAGCATTCATGAATCCTCTGTAATTTAGTTTAGAAGCCAAACTTACTTTCTCTTTAACCACAGTTTTCTCTACAAAGCCAAGGACTTTTTCATTTGAAGAAAAATGAAATGCTTCTCAAATTCAGCAAAAAATACTCACCAGGTCCTACTATCCAAACTTTTTTTTTCCATTTAAGCTTGCCTGAGAATCTAGTATTATGCCAAATAGATATTGTAAAGAGTCATTTAAAAATTCATGGAATATTACTGAAAGCCCCAGTGTAGAATACAAAATTAAAATTTCATTTTTAGTTAACATGCCTCCCACCTGTGATCATTGATAAATCAGATTCAAGCAAGCAGATGAGTCTCTCTTTATGAAGTCAAGCATCAAGAGGTTATCCTAATTTTAGGGATTTAAAGACAATTTAGATTCACATATTCTAGCACAACATGCAAAAAAAGACTAAAAAGAAGTTAGGGTGGCTTATATATAATAAATGTATATGTCTATATGACTTATGGTTAAAAATAAGTCAACTTCTGAGTGTATATTTATGATTGACCCAATGTGAAGATAAAACAAGCATTTGGGAAGGAAGCAAAAAGTAAACAATCAAGGAACCAGTGTTTAAAGTTTAAAAATTGTTCCTACAATGTCCGGTTATAGAGAAGGGGGAAAAAAAAGAGAAATAGCACCGGGGCTCTCTAATGCCAATAAAAAATGCCTGATATTATGTCAGATCACCAGCCAGTATTATTCAGTACTGTCAACACTGAGTGGCAGAGATTTTCCAGAGTTTCAGCCAAGAAGCACCAATTGTGGTAAATGGGGATCAAGAAAGGCCAAAAGGATTCTAACAACGTGCTGCACAATTTATTTTAGAAAGTTGGGGGGGGGAAGCATGTTGGCCAGGATTTTATTGGTTACGAGTGACAAGTGATATAGAGCTGCACAGGGTCTGAATAATCTATTACCAGACAGCTGTCTGACAATATTCCAGGGATAGGAGTCTATATCCATTGAGCCAAACAGATGCTTCCTAGCTATTGATGAGTGGAGCAATAGCTAAGCTCTAGTATTCTTGACCTGAGCTGGACTCTATTTAGCATACGGCTATATAAATCATGCCTACAGTTCTGTATGTGGTGCAAGACTCTAATAAAACTAAGTTTCTAATTTGCCAGGTAATATAGTTACAAATTCCCTTCAGATATTCCAGTTGAAAACATCAGCCAGGGCCATTCTGTGTTCCCATTTAGCCAACTTGAATTCAAACAAATGCCTGAGAAGGTAACATGGCAAAATATTGCACAGGCATTTCAAGAATCCTTCAGGCAAAGTGGAAAAATCCAGCAGCATGTGGTTCAGGATCATATCATACAGTTTCCATTTTCAAGTTTCAAGTTAGTCTATAGACATTCAACTAGACTGTTTCTGATGCTGAGGTGTTATTTGAACTATGTTTGCACACAGTGGTTTTTGCAAGGCTGCTAGAATGAAAAAGGAGGAGGAGCAGTAGGAGCGGGAGGGGAATAGTTAACCCCACATTTTTCAAATAAAAGTCAAACTTTATTTTAGAATCTATTCCCTCTGCAAGCAAAATACTCTGGTTCCATGATATGTACAAGAATAACAAGAAACTGAGATGTTTACAATTGAAAATGAATTAATTAAAATGAGCCAAGTTTAAACAATACAGCATGGTAGCTATTTATTACATACTGGTAATTTGTAAAATTTTGTTTCATAGAATTAAGAAGAATTTTTCTGTAGCAGATTCTTTACAATAGCAATATCCATGATTAATTCCAAGGTGTTAAGAATTTAGTCTTTTTAAAGAAACATAAACACAAGACAATAATAGTTTGCAATCTCCATTCATTTGTACTAGAGATATATAAATATTTGCATAATTTAGAAATGAAATACCTTACATTTGGGGAAATCTATCTACCTTTAAAAGCATAAGAGAAATTAGTCTTAACCAGATTCAAACTTCCTTGAATTTTGATTAACTAGATCAGACATGTCAAACACAAGGCCCGGGGGCCGGATCCGGCCCGCAAAGTGGTTTCATGTGGCCCGCGAAGCCATCCTGGAAACAGTGAGGGAACGGCCCCCACTGCCTTGGCCCTGGCCCAGAGACCCTCCTTCTGCCAGAGACCCTCAGATCTGTCCCACTCCTGCCCAGGCCCCCATAGGCACCCTTGATGCGAACGATGTAGAGCTGGCCACACCCACCCAGTAGGCCATACGCACTCTAGCCACACCCACCCAGTAGGCCACGCCCACCCTGGCCATACCCACCCGGCCCCCTGAGGGCAACCGCAATGCTGATGCGGCCCTCAATGAAATTGAGTTTGACACCCCTGAACTAGATCATGAGTCTTGGAATATTAATTAATTGGTTGATGGTAAATATAAATGTTGATCTTAATGAACAACTGCATTATATATAATGAGAAATGATAATTTCTCTTTTTAGAAGGGTGGACAACCTGCAACTCTAAGTTACTTACTTGAGCAGTGCTTTGGTGTTGTCTCTAAGGTTTCCTTCAAGGTGCTATCAGCAGCAAAGGCAGTCACATGACTTTTATATATAGTAGTGAAGATGTTCGCTATTGTAAAATTGCCTCTTAAAATAAAAAAAATGTTCTGCTTCTAAACCAGGGCTTAAAACAACATACAATTTATATTTCTTTTTTTTTTTTGCTACCATTGCACCCATTTTTTAGTCTCTTCACAATCAATGAATTTGAGTTTCCCAAATCAGTTCTTCAATGGAAATCCAAATTCTTGAGTCTCTCTACATATTTCCTTTTAAAATTCCCTTATACACATATATTGCATATAAAAATTACACCATACTTTCAAGTTGACTCTTGGCAACACCCTGGACAAGTTCATGTAATTTTATTGGCAAAGTGTTGGAAGAAAAAGGCTGTCATTTCCTTTTTCCTAAAGCTGAGAAAGAAGACCTGACTCAGTTAATTTGATGCCTAAGATGGGAGTAGAACTCACAATCTCCTGGTTTCTTATCCATTGTATATATGGCTCTCATATTGCATAAACATAATGGAAAAAAATGGAACTTCCCAAATGCATTTCTTTTCCTGCTTTCTTCATACTTTGATATGTTTTGTATAAGATGTGTTACACTGAGTCTCATTGTGACACACCTGAGTTCTTCCTCCATTCTCTTGACCCAGAGAATGAGATTGAAGGTATCCACTTCCTCTTTTGAAATAACCCAATCCTCTGAAACATCTGCACTGCAATTCATTCAAGAGTGCCTGGCATCCTTTAGTTTTGTGCTTCACGTAGTTGTGCATCATATTAAAGATGAGAATGAGTTCTAAATCTTGGTATCCTTTATTTTTGTGTGGATTTCCACATTCAGAATTCCCAACCAGCATATTATGAATAACTAGACTGATAGATTGGTTTGCAAATGAGAGATTAGAAACCACCCTGATAGTGTTTTTTCTTAAGAACAGCTTAAGCAAGCCATTGTTTCTTGAACTTGACTTCAAGGATCACGAATAGCCAAGAAAACAACCCAATGGATCATTGATAAATCACTTCAGAGTTGTCATTCAGGCACATGATCAAGCTCATTATCATATTTGGACACATTATGCAAAGACATAACTCTCTTGGGATGTCTGGGAAAGGTAGAAAGAAGAAAGAAGAAGAAAAGAAATAGCTGCAAGGTAGACAGACACAGCAGCAATGAATGCACCATTGGAAAACATGATGGATCAGATTACCTTGGGGTTATTTCATCTCCAAGTTTGCTAAGAATCAACAGCAGTTTGATGGCACATGATCAATCAACCAAGAGAATATGCTCTTGTTCATGACAATCCTTTTGAGACATTACTATATAGTGCTTGACTCAGCACTATGCTTGCCAGATAAACTTAAACCCTAATTAATTACAATGTACATATGTGAATTATAATCTGCCATAGACGTTGAAGAATGTTGTGGCAATTTGTAAAGTAAGAAAGGTATCATTTCATATTTGACAACTCTGATTAATTAGATTATGATCTAGGAAAGCAAAGCTACTATAGGTATATTAAAAGATTTTCTGATATTTATCCTGCAAGAGACTAGCTAGCTAGCTTTGATGAAATATATGATTTATAAAGCTCATTGTAATTAGGACTATAAACAAAAATGAAAAAACAAAAACTATGTTTAATAGCAATGCTAATGTAGTTAACAATTCTTATTCTTCTCCATTGAACAGATCCCTCCAGTTTTTCAAAAGTGGTTTGTCATTTGCCTCCTTTCTAGGGCTAAGAGAAAGTGACTGGTTTTATGCCTACAACAGGACTAGAACTCACAGTCTCCCAGTTTCTAGCCAATTCCTTAATCACTATCCGAAATGACATAGATAGATGGATGGACAGATAGAATCAATTGAGCCATTTATCTGTTTTCACATTTGAACTCAAAACCATTAATGCTATGTGGTATTAAAAATGTATTATGAGGTGACTATTTCATTTTACTTTAGCTGGGTTATGGCATAAGAATTACCCTGCATCTTTGTGTTTTATTTTATCTGTTCTAAACCATTCTTCATAAAAATTTGGGTAGTTTAACAAATCAAAAAATGCTGCATCTGGACAATCTCCAAAGAGACTGTGCAGATGAGTAGAAATCCAATATAATGCTTTTCCAATTTTTCATTTTAAAAACTATCATACTATGCACAGTTATGTCACATAGCTTTTTTGCAAATTAGATTTGGAAATATAAGTTACACAGCTAACCTAATATATTTCTGTTTTTACAAGAAATTTTCCATACACTTGCTTTGCTTAAAATCAAATTGACCACAACTGTTTTTACTACATCTTTTCTACATATTCACTGATTTTCTGGGCATTTCTAGTCAGAAATAATAGATGGCAGCTGCCTCTATTTATAAATGTTATCTAGGCTCCAGAACGTTCAGTGACTTACAGCATTTTGGATTTCCTTTTGTGTTTTTCTTTCCAGTTATGTTTGGATCATGAATAGTGGGTTTCAAGCATCCCAAACTTCTTGTTTATTCTTTCTTTCCTTTGAATACATAATTTAATGTATTATTTCCTGGCATCTCAGGATGCTGTTGAAGTTGAACAATGAAGAACAGGTCAGGATCCCACAGTATCTTCTGGAGATATGAAAATGATGGCTATAGCTGCAGCTTTGCTTTTCTGAAAACATAAACTCATCCAAGGAAAAGGTGGGGTGGGAAAGCAATTATCAGTGCCTGATTTGGGGAAAGCAGAGAGAAGAAGTATGTGTGCAGAAAAGAAAGATGACTTTGATGGTAACATTTAACATGAAGAACCCTTACCTAATCAAAGGGGTTGAAACATTTTTTAAGCCCTGAGCGACAAAATAATGTTTGGAAACCACTCAGACAGACACTCACCTAATTCAGAGGAATAGAAGGAGGAGGAAAAGACAATTTATATTAAGCTACCTGAATGGCTTTCAACAATGGAAGCTTTTGCTTACCCAAATTTAATTAACTATGATAAAGTTATGACTGATAAAGATATCTTGGATAACGAAGGAAAATTGAAAGATAGACAAAATTTACAACAACAAGGTATTGATTTAGCATGATGGACATATTTGCAAATCCAAACGAGATATGGAAAAGATCTAAAGACAATGGGATTCTATAAAAAACAGACAGAATTTGATCAAACATTGTTAAAAACAGATGAAAATTTGATTAAGAAACTCTATAGATTTCTGCTAAATTTAAAGATGGAAGAAGAACAAGTAAAAGAAACAATGATAACATGGGCAAAAAACTTTGGATAGATTTTGAAGACTGGCAAAAATTATGGGATATAAATATTAAATTGACTAAAGCAGTCTCATATAAAGAAAATTTGTATAAAATGTTTTATAGATGGCATATGACACCAGTAAGATTAGTGAAAATGTTTAAAAATACTTCGAATAATTGCTGGAAATGTAAACAAAGGCCAAGTACTTACTATCATATCTGGTGGATATGCCCTAAAGCAAAAATGTTTTGGTAGTACAATTTCTTGAACTCGGAGCAAGTCACTGGAAAACAACCACAAGGTTATTCAAAGAGTTACAGGTGTATCTCATAAATTGATTAATTGTTGTCTCCCAAAGCAACTCTCAGACAATCATCATCATTGTAATCCATTGGGATTTGTACTTGAACTGATTCATGTGTCTGTTTGAGTGGAGCACTCAGGGTGCTCAATGGTGTGTCTGTATAACGGTCACTGACTAAGCCAGACTTGTTGTCTCCAAGAAGATCATTGGATGATTTGGGCGGGAATGGGTTCCTTTAAACCTATTGGCCACCGCTTAGTGGCCAACCTTATAAGTAGCTGTGCAGCAGCCTGTTTCAGTTCTTTTCCGGTTTGCCTAATTAAAGGATGTTCCTGTTTGCAACCTTCCGTCTCGCTTATTGCCTGCAAAGAATCGGCTACACAACAATCATAATAATCACTGTTACTGTTCTTTCAAAAATTATGGTATGATAATTAAGACGCAGGTCTGGCCATAGGATTCACAAACATAAATGTGCTTGCACTATGATGCTGTTTGTGTCAGTCTGACCCTCTTCCTCAGCAGATGCTATTGGTGCTATTATTTAACATCCTGATTGACTCTTACAATTATTGGTTGGTTAATAACCATTAACCAAGATCTAGTTTGTGAACTAATGCTGAAATCTGAAGATAGCATAATATATATAAGCTCTCCTGGAAGAAACACTTATCTTAATAGCTTGATGTTATCACAGCTTGCACACAGCCTGAAGACCATAAGAAGGATTCAAGAGCAGTCTTTTGTGAGCATACTAAGCAATTTGCCACATCAGTGCACAATAGCTCCTCTGAAACATCTACAATTATCTGCATAGTTTGTTTTTGGCCAGTGGGGAAGGTGAAAACAAAGAAGTAATAAAATGAATAAAATGTTCCATAATTAAAAAGGGCTTAATCTAACAAGATAGCTGTTGTACAAACAGCTGCTTGGATTTTGGCAGTCCCCTTCTTACCTTGAAAATCAGCAGCAAATAGTGGTCAGATGAAAGCTGCAGATAATAAGACAACACACTCTCTCCACAAGAAAATATAATTGGTAACTAATGATTGCTGTGGGATATACTGTATTCTTTAAGAACATACCTTCATACAGCTACCAAACATTGAATGAATCCATTTTTCCTTCCTTGAATAATTAAGGGTTAATTGGGGTGCAGTGTAAACTAGCCTCCTCATGGCGCACTCCAGGCAATGTGATTTTGTCACAGCTACCGTAAATAGTCTACATCTTCTGGCTACTGGCTCTCACAAGAATTTCCCAGCTAGAAGAAGCAGCATGAATATTGAAAATAAAATAACAGCTCTTTTCAGAATGACAAAGGACATAGGAGATGTCCAAAAATTGTACAACTGAAAGTAGAAGCTATGAGCAGGGTTAAAGCTGACTTTTTAGGTTTATGAATTATTATTTAGTGACTATTGTCCTACTAACCCCTTCATGGATTACTGCCTTGTTGTGGTGAAGGGGCTTGCGTAATTCAATGAAGCTATGAGCTATGCCGTGCAGGGCCACCCAAGATGGAAAGGTCATAGCAGAGAGTTCTGACAAAACGTGATCCACTGGAGAAGGAAATGGCAACCAACTCCAGTATCTTTGCCATGAAAACCCTATGGACAGTACCAAAAGGCAAAACGATATGACGCTGGAAGATGAGCCCCTCAGGTCGGAAGGCGTCCAATATGCTACTGGGGAAGAGCAGAGGGCTAGTACTAGTAGCACCAGAAAGAATGAAGCGACTGGGGCAAAGCCGAAAGGACGCTGGTGGTGAAAGGAAAGTCCGATGCTGTAAAGATTTTTTCTCCATAGGAACCTTATTTATTTATTTATTTATTTTATTACATTTATATACCGCCCTTTCCCGAAGGACTCAGGGCGGTTTACAGGGTAATTAAAAACACAAATATAAAAGTTAAAAACAAATTAAAATAAATTATAATAATCCCTGTATTAATTAAAAAAAAACCCAATTGGACTAAATTAAAATTAAAAATTCTCAGCCTGGGGCAGAGAGCTCGAAGAGCCAGGTCTTCAGGTCCCGACGAAATGAACGGAGGTCGGGGGCAGTCCTCAACTCCACCGGCAGCTGGTTCCAAAGGGCAGGCGCACCCACAGAGAAGGCCCTACCCCTGGGTGTCATCCGCCGGCAATCTCTCACCGGCGGCACCCTGAGAAGACCCTCCCTGTGGGACCGCACTGGACGAAGGGAGCTTGATGCCGGCAGCAGGTGTTCCCTCAGATATCCCGGACCCAAGCCATATAGGGCTTTATAGGTCATCACCAGCACCTTGAATCTCACCCGGAGGGCAACCGGAAGCCAATGCAGCTCGCGGAGTAGAGGTGTTACATGGGAGTATCGGGAAACCCCCATCACAACTCGCGCGGCCGCATTCTGCACCAGCTGAAGCCTCCGAGTGGTCCTCAAGGGCAGCCCCATGTAGAGAGCGTTGCAGTAATCTAAACGGGAGGTCACGAGCGCATGAGTGACTGTGCGTAGGGCATCTCGGTCCAGATAGGGTCGCAACTGGCGCACCAGGCGAACCTGGGCAAAAGCCCCCCTGGTCACGGCTCCTATATGATCTTCAAAATTGAGTCGTGAATCCAGGAGGATGCCCAAGTTGCGAGCCCTATCAACGGGGGGTAACACCTCACCCCCCATCGTTAGAGATGGAATAATTTGGTTAACCCGAGATGCCGATATGCACAGCCACTCAGTCTTGGCGGGATTGAGACGAAGCCTGTTTCTCCCCATCCAGACCTGGACCGCCTCCAGACAATGGGACATCACGGAGAAGGCATCGCTGGTTTGGTTCGGGGTGGAAAGAAAAAGTTGGGTATCATCAGCGTACTGATGATACCCCACCCCGAAACCACGAATGATCTCGCCCAGCGGCTTCATATAGATGTTGAACAGGAGAGGCGAGAGAACCGACCCCTGAGGGACTCCACAAATGAGAGGCCTCGGGGCGGATCTCTGCCCTCCCGTCAACACCGACTGCGAACGGCCCAGGAGATAGGAGGAGAACCACCGTAAAACGGTGCCTCCCACTCCCAACCCCCTGAGACGCCGCAGTAGGATACCATGGTCGATGGTATCAAAAGCCGCTGAGAGATCTAATAGGACTAGGACAGAGGAACAACCCCTGTCCCGAGCCTTCCAGAGATCATTCACCAGCGCGACCAATGCCGTCTCCGTGCTGTATCCGGGCCTGAAGCCCGATTGGTACGGGTCCAGATAATCAGTTTCCTCCAGGAACAGAGGGAATTGATGCGCCACCACACTCTCAACAACCTTCGCCAGAAAGTGAAGGTTGGAGACTGGACGATAGTTATTTAAGACAGCCGGGTCCAGGGCAGGCTTTTTGAGGAGGGGTCTCACCACCGCCTCCTTCAAAGCGGCAGGGAAGACACCCTCCTCCAAAGAAGCAGCTATTACTGCCTGGAACCAGCCTCGTGTCTCCTCCCGGGCCGCATAAACTAGCCAGGAGGGGCACGGATCCAATAAACAAGTGGTGGTGCTCAGCCTCCCCATAATCCTGTCCACATCATCAGGGGAAACAGGATCGAACTCAGTCCAGATAACATGCTCAAGACCGTCCGATTCCTTCACGTCAGATTCTGCCCAGTCAGAGTCCAGACCGGTCCGGATCTGAGCGATTTTGTCCGCAAGATGATGACTAAACTCCTCGGCTCGTCCCTGTAAGGGATCCTCCCTCACCTCCTGGTTAAGAAGGGAGCGAGTCACCCTAAACAGGGCGGCCGGGCGATTATCTGCGGACGCGATGAGGGCAGCGAAGTAATTAGACTTCGCCGTCCTTATCGCTGCAAGATAAGACCTTATGAAAGATCTTAACTGCAATCGGTCAGATTCGGATCGGCTGGACCTCCAACCGCTCTCTAGGCCCCGTCTCCGACGCTTCATCTCCCGGAGCTCCGCAGAGAACCATGGAGCCCAACGGGATCTGCACCGGGTCAGAGGTCGCAAGGGTACAACACAGTCAAGTGCCCCGGAGGCCGCCCTTTCCCAGGCATCCACCAGGGCATCGACTGGGCTGTGGGTAAGGGCGATGGGTATAGACCCAAGCGCCATCTGGAACCGTTCCGGGTCCATTAGGCGCCTGGGGCGGAACCACCTGGTCGGTTCCGCAGCCCAGCGGCGGGGGGTGGCGTAACGGAAGACCAGCCGCAGGAGATAATGATCTGACCATGACAGGGGAACAATGGTTGGTGAACCCCCTCCCAGATCATCCAACCACTGTCCAGACAGGAACACCAGGTCGAGAGTATGATCCCCCACATGAGTCGGGCCCTCAATAACTTGGGTCAGGCCCATGGTCGTCATGGAGGCCATGAACTCCCGAGCCAATTCAGACGACCCTCCCAGTGAAGGCAGGTTGAAGTCACCCAGAACTATAAGCCTGGGGAACTCCACCGCCAACCCTGAGAGAGTATCGAGCAGCTCGGGCAGGGCTGTTGCTACACAGCTGGGCGCCAGGTATGTGAGCAACAAGCCCAACTGAACCCGAGAACCACATCTCAGGAGGAGGGATTCACTCCCGGCCGTTTGGACAATGGTGGTCTCCCGCGGACATAAAGTCTCCCGGATAACCACTGCCACCCCACCGCCCCTACCCTGAGCCCGTGGCTGGTGTAGCACATGGAAGCCTGGAGGGCATAACTCCGTCAGAGGAACCCCTCCCTCCGAGCCCAACCAAGTCTCCGTAATGCACGCCAGATCCGCACATTCCTCCTCAATCAATTCCTGAATGAGGGGAGCCTTATTAACGACGGATCTGGCGTTAAAATAAACCAGCCTAAGCTCAGGGGCCTGATCACCCTCATCCCCGGGCAAAAGGGTGCTAACCGGAGGGTCGGAGCGCGCCACCGCACGTAGACAGCGGGGGCGCGATCCCAGATGTTGATATGGCCCTCCGTGCAACCACCTGCTGCCATTCCCTATCGTCGTGGGGATTTGAAGCCCCACCCCAACATTCACAGAACCAGCAACCACCTCCCCCAACCCCGTTTCGTTGGGATCCCTAACAGTCCCAGGCTGAGCGCCGGTTAATGATTCCCTCCCCAGTCTATTATCCCTCCCCCTACCTAACCTTTTAAAACAACCGGCTAAAAAATGTATCAGGGGCCTCTTAGCGTGTCTCAACACTAGGCCCCTGTCTAGGCCCAGCCACCTCTCGGAGTCCCAGCAATTGGGCTCGTCATTAAGGGGAGAGTGGAAACAGGCGGCTGGTCGTGCCCAAGAGGGAAAAACCCCCCTAAGGGCATACAGATCAGCTCCAGAGTAACGATAACAAACCATAAAACAGTAGCATATCCACATAGGGCAAGATTACAATTATTTACAATGGGTGAATCAATAAGATGATGGTGTCTAGATGGAATAATATTAAGTCCGGTAGATGTATCTCTCAGTCCACCAGTCCAGCTCAGCTCTCACCTGAGATGGCACAGGGAGGAAGCCCCAGCCGTCCTCTCACTCCGGCTGAGGAGTCCAACCTGAGGTGGAGAGAGCAAAGAGTCCAGGGCCGGGCCTGCCCCAACTGGTCTCTCACACCAGTGGGGCGGTCGATGAACAATCCAAGACCGTCCTCCCACCACGGTCAGGTCCAGGCCCAAACCAGACTGTCACTGGGGAGATCTTGATCCAGCCGAGCATTAAAGCGGCCATGATAGCTGCCAGCATAGGAAATAAGTCAGGCCGCTGCCGATCTTCGGGCAGCCGGCCACTGCCGCCATTCCAAAAGGGGGAGCAGAAATAGCCTCTCCCACAAACGTCCACCCGCTGGTCCTAATGATGTTTCCATAGCAAGCAAAAAAGGCGAGCAAGAGACATTCCCAGCAACAATGTAAAATCCAGGCATTTCCCAGCAAGTCCACCGCGACGGGGCAGAAACCGAGGCCGATATCTGGGCCTCAAAGCCACCATCAATCATCCGGAAGAAGAGGGAGGACTACGCGTCGCTGAGAGCGGCGCCAGCCAGCTGACAACTCCCGATGGAATTTCCAGGCTGCAGAAACGGTGGAATCAACGCCGCCGCCCCTCAACACAGGGGGAGGGTATCCACGGCGAAGGAAAGAGGAAAAAATGCCTGAGGCAGCACAACAATGTTCTCCAGGCCGGTAGGGCAATAAACGCCACTCTCCGAAGGGGGGGGAAGGGGGGGCTCCGTGCCACTGAAAAACAGCACCTAACAAGCTTCTCTGCGTTCGCCCCCCCTTGAAATCACCCCCACATACCATGCAACAGCTGGGGCTCCCTATCAACCCATTTCAAGCCCTTGTGGACCGCGCGTCGCTCAAGCTGCTGCTGCCGCCATCTTAGGCAAAAAAACAAAAACAAAAAAAAAAAAAACCTGGAATGTAAGATCCATGAATCAAGGAAAGCTGGACGTGGTCAAACAAGAGATGACAAGACTAAACATTGACATCTTAGGTATCAGCGAACTAAAATGGACAGGAATGGGTGAATTTAATTCAGATGACCATCAGGTATACTACTGCGGGCAAGAATCCCTCAGAAGAAATGGAGTAGCCTTCATAGTCAATAAAAGAGTAGGAAAAGCAATACTGGGATACAATCTTCAAAATGACAGAATGATCTCAGTTCGAATCCAAGGCAAACCATTCAATATCACAGTAGTCCAAGTCTATGCCCCAACTACTTGTGCTGAAGAGGATGAAACTGACCGGTTCTATGAAGCCCTACAGCACCTTATAGAACTAACACCCAAAAATGATGTCCTTATCATCATGGGGGATTGGATTGCTAAAGTAGGAAACCAAAAGATAACCAGAATAACAGGCAAGTTTGGCCTTGGAGTACAAAATGAAGCAGGGCACAGGCTGATAGAATTTTGTCAAGAGAATACGATGGTCATAGCAAACACTCTTTTCCAACAACCCAATAGATGGCTTTACACATGGACATCACCAGACGGTCAACACAGAAATCAGATTGACTATGTGCTCTGCAGCCAAAGATGGAGAAGCTCTATACAGTCAGTAAAAACAAGACCAGGAGCTGACTGTGGCTCAGACCATGAGCTTCTTGTTAAAAAGTTTAGGCTTAAATTAAAGAAAGTAGGGAAAAGCGCTAGGCCGGTCAGGTATGAATTAAATCATATCCCTGATCAATATACAGTAGAGGTGACAAATAGATTTAAGGAATTAGATCTGATAGACAGAGTGCCTGAAGAACTATGGACAGAGGTTCGCAACATTGTACAACAGGTAGCAACCAAAACCATCCCAAAGAAAAAGAAATGCAAGAAAGCAAAATGGCTGTCTGAGGAAGTTTTGCAAATAGCTGAGGAAAGGAGGGAAGCGAAAGGCAAGGGAGAAAAAGAAAGATACGCCCAATT
>JAKJMR010016980.1:41835-58313 GCA_024449315.1 Daboia siamensis
AAAACTCAACAGTGGCCACAGGATTGGAAAAGATCAGTTTACATTCCAATTCCAAAGAAAGGCAGTGCCAAAGAATGTTCAAACTATCGTACCATTGCACTCATTTCTCATGCTAGTAAAATTATGCTTAAAATTCTACAAGCTAGACTCCAGCAGTATGTGGATCGAGAACTACCAGAAATACAGGCAGCATTTCGAAGAGGCAGAGGAACTAGAGATCAAATTGCTAACATACGCTGGATCATGGAGAAAGCTAGAGAGTTCCAGAAGAACATCTACTTCTGCTTCATTGACTATGCTAAAGCCTTTGATTGTGTGGATCATAACAAACTGTGGCAAGTCCTTAAAGAGATGGGCATACTAGACCATCTTATTTGTCTCTTGAGAAACCTATATGCGGGCCAAGAAGCAACAGTGAGAACAGGACACAGAACCACTGATTGGTTCAAAATTGGGAAAGGAGTCCAGCAAGGCTGTATATTGTCGCCTTGCCTATTTAACTTATATGCAGAGCACATTATGAGAAAGGCAGGGCTAGATGAATCAAAAGTTGGAATTAAGATTGCCGGAAGAAACATCAACAACCTAAGATATGCTGATGATACCACTCTAATGGCAGAAAGTGAAGAGGAACTAAAGAGCCTCTTGTTGCGAGTGAAGAAGGAGAGTGCAAAAGTTGGGTTGAAACTAAACATTAAGAAAACCAAGATCATGGCATCTGGCTCTCTCAATTCCTGGCAAATAGATGGGGAAGAAATGGAGGTAGTGACAGATTTTATTTTCCTGGGCTTCAAGATTACTGCAGATGGGGACTGTAGCCAAGAAATTAAAAGACGCTTGCTCCTCGGGAGGAAAGCCATGGCAAATCTAGACAGCACACTAAAAAGCAGAGACATCACCCTGTCAACAAAAATCCGTATACTCAAGGCTATGGTCTTCCCAGTTGCAATGTATGGCAGTGAAAGCTGGACCATAAGAAAGGCTGAGCACCAAAGAATTGAAGCCTTTAAACTCTGGTGCTGGAGAAGACTCCTGCGAATCCCTTGGACTGCAAGTCGATCAAACCGGTTAGTCCTAGAGGAGATCAACCCTGACTGCTCTTTAGAAGGCCAGATCCTGAAGCTAAAACTCAAATACTTTGGCCACCTAATGAGAAGGAAGGACTCATTGGAGAAGAGCCTAATGCTGGGAAATATTGAGGGCAATAGAAGAAGGGGACGACAGAGAATGAGGTGGCTGGATGGAGTCACTGAAGCAGTAGGTGTGAGCTTAAATGGACTCCAGAAGATGGTAGAGGACAGGAAGGCCTGGAGGAACATTGTCCATAGGGTCGCGATAGGTCGGATATGACTTCGCAACTAACAAGGTCCTACTAAAGAAACTCACTGCGCTAGAGAAGCTCAATTTAAAAAACAGATGTAAACTTCCAGTATATTCTCTGATTGTGACCATTTACCATGTAATGTATGACACCACTACCAACTATACATAAAAAAATCACAGGCAATTTTAACAGCTGAAACATACTATAGGATACAACAACGCTAATGAAGATGGCAAAGTAATAGTGCAGTGGGCAGACACTGAAAACGTCCTGTTGGTCCATGAAGCTAAGGATAATGGCACCTTCTATTAGATTTCAGATGGATAAGTTATAAGCCTATAACCCTAATTTATGTTTTGCCTCTGAGGATATGCACAATAGACCATTACAGTGCAATAAAAGAGCATTCCCAGAATTCCCAACTAGCAATGAGTTATGCAAACTTAGTTTCCACATGTCTAAAGGGCATCAGGTTTAAATCCTGCAATGAGTAAAACCATATTTATTATATATATTTATATAGCCATCCATTTTGGTAGTTGTAGTTATAATTCTGGGTGATAAGACTGTCTTCCCCTGTTTTATCACATTTTCAGAGGCTGGGCTTTGAGAATTTTTTAGTACTCCTAGAAAAAAAAATCTTTAAAGGGTTCATGTTCAAATTGTGTCTTTTAAATTATAATCACTTGTTTCTTTTTTCTATTACTCTTTAAAACATACTTAGTGATAACTGCTACGGCTTTTTAAAATACTTTTTGTGTTTTATATTTTGTTTTAGAATAATGGTTTTATACCCAGTATTTTTGTTATGAACCATTGTACACGTACTGTAACTTGTAGAAGATAGACAGGATTATAAAGAAATGGAAGTGTGAATATCAACAGGTAGATTATATAAAAGTAAAAGTAGATTTTAAGTAGATATTGGCTCAGTAAAGAAATTTATATTAATCCCTCCAATCAAGGGATTTCTATTGCACTCCTGCTTTGGTCATATTGCAACTCATTGATTATGTCTGTTTTTGGGCACCACACTGTACTTTAAAGGATTCAGACAAACCAGACATGTTTGTCTGAATCAGAGAAGGAACATGTAGAGGATAAGGAGACTGGAAACTAAGTCATAACAGGAGTGCCTGGAACTTTGGCTTTTGGCTTTTAAAAAAAGTACTGTTGGAAGAGGAGATACGATATCTAAAGCTGTACCACACAGATGAAGGCTATCGTAGCAGTGTAGGACTTGGAATGATGTAGGACTTGGAATCAAAAAGGCAGATTCTGGTTGAACATTAGGAAAAGCATCCTAATTATAAGAGCAGTTCAAAAGTAAAGCCAACTACTTTTCACTGAATGTGTTCAAGGATTTGTAAAAATTGTGGTATTCCAACCACCCATCTGCACAGGAATCATTAAACCATGACTGTAAGATTCCAAGACTGAGCAGAGAATTCAATGCCCTGTATGGTTCCTTATACTAATAAGATTCTATGAACACTAATATTATTAATGTTTAATGTTAATGAATGTTAAATGTTAACATATATTACTAGTCCATGTATGATATGCCATACAACAAATTAATAAATAAGTGAACATTGTCATCGGGTTGCTTAGCCTAATAATTTAAGTAATGTGGTTTTTAGTTCATCAAGAAATAATCTAATTTGGGATGTCACCTTTTTTGGGGGGCAGAATAGTTAATTTGTTGCCCTAACTTTATGAGAGAATGGAATTTAGCAGATATTATTGGTCAGTCTCCTTGCATCTGAAAGCAAGCAAGCTATAGTTTCCAGAGATTAGTAAAGACAATGTTTTAGCCTAGAAAAATACATTTGCTGCCTATTAAGCTTGGAAATTAAGTTACACACATAAACCCACAGTTTAATCTAAAATTTACTTTGGATAGTTGAAAGATTTTATAAGATAAAGGTAAAGGTTCCCCCACACATGCGTGCTAGTCGTATCCAACTCTAGGGGCCAATGCTCATCTCCGCGCACATGCGTGCTAGTCGTATCCAACTCTAGGGGCCAGTGCTCATCTCCGTTTCAAAGCCGAAGAGCCAGCACTTGTCCGAGGACATCTCCGTGGTCATGTGGCTGGCATGACTAGATGCCAAAGGTGCACAGAACGCTGTTACCTTCCCACCATAGTGGTCCCTATTTTTCTACTTGCATTTTTACGTGCTTTCGTACTGCTAGGTTGGCAGAAGTTGGGATAAGTAAGAGGCACTCACTCTGTTATGCGGCACTCAGGATTCGACCCACCAAACTGCCGACCTTCTGATCGACAAGCTCAGTGTCCTAACCCACTGAGTGACCGCATCCCTAAAGATTTTATAAACACCTTTAAAATAAAAATAAAGGTGAACCGTAAGTTTCTAAATCTCAAAAAGGTTTCTACATTTCAAAAATGTTTCTAAATCTCAAAATCATATAGCAGTCAGTTATTAGAACCGCTTAGAACAAGCAGGTCAAACGTGACTGCGAGTTTGACATGCCTGTCTTAGAACTCTTTTAGAATAATGAAAAAAGGAAATGGTTTTTGTGCTATCTCATCTCTGATTTTACACCAAAACAAAAGAAACTCATTTTATTGCTTAATTTATCTAAATAACCAAACGGAGATCTTGTTGTATAGAAGATACTGTTTCCAGAAGAACATAAGACTGCATATAAAAAGGGTAAAGGAGTCCCTGAAGATTTTACGCTGCTAATCATTGCCAACCATAAAGGGTGAGTTTCATCTCTGTTTCAAGGCTATTGAGCCAGTATCATCTGAAGACATTTCAATGGTCATGTATGAGCAAGATGTCACAGAGTGCTATTACCTTCCAACCAAAGTGGTACCTATTTATCTATTCACACTTACATGCTTTCAAACTGCTTGGTTGGCAGGAGCTGGGGCGGGGATGGGAGCTCACTCTGTCATGTGGGGCTGTGGTCTCATACCTGGGCTGCCAGCTTTCCAGCTGACAAGCCCAGCTTCTTAACTGCTGAGCCAACCCTCCGCCCTTAAAAGACTGCATTTAGCAGAGAGAGGGGAAAAAAAGCTTCCAAGAGCTTAGTACTGTACTATTTGGTTGTTTTATTGTGCAGTCAATATAGCAACAGTTTTTGAGACGCATCTAAAGGGCAGCAGGTTATCTTACCTTGCAAATGAATGCTGACAGTCATGACAAGCTGATTATACCCCATTAAATTACCATGAATGTGTAACTTCTGGCTGGTATTTGATGTATGTTTTGATGCTTTTATGTGGGATTCATCTACAGCCTTCCCCAGTGTGGTGTAATACATTTCAGCTATCAATAATTTCCTGCCAACAAGTCCAATTTCCATTCTTCCCAAGTGATTAAATTTTAACATATCAATGAACTCATAGTTGGAGAAAGCACCTTTCAAATCAAATTGCATGTATTGGTACTGCTCAATTTATAAACATTCGTTTAACAACCATTCAAACTTACAGTGACAGTGAACAAACTGACTTATGACTGGTTCTCACATTTATGACTATCAGAACAAATCCACAGTCACATGATCAAAACTGGGTGCTTAGCAAGTAGTATGTATATATGTAGATTGTTCCGGTAGCATCCTGGGGTCATGGGATCGCCGTTACAATCCTCCTAGCCTATTTTCAACAAGCAAAATCAATGGGGGAAGTCTGACTCCCTTAACAATTATGTGCCTTACTTAACAACTGCAATGATTCACTTAGCAAATCATGTCAAAAAAAGATCATGAAATTGGACATGACTAAAAATCACTTTTATTAGCAATGGAAATTTTGGTCCTAATTGTGGTCATGCATCAAAGATCACTTGTATGCAGTTATTTTGAAAGGGAAAAAAATAGTCACAATTTAAGGTTGCAGTCCTACTGGTCACATTCTGGCTACCAAAAAGATGGAGTTCATGTGACTTTATGTTAGAAATTGACTTCATATTATCTTTCCTTAAAAGAGAACTCTGGAGCTAATAAGAAGTAAATGTGCCATGACATTTATGATATCACAAACTCCAATTATTTTGTATGAGTTGATAAGGCAGGTTATTTTTTGTGCTGAATTTAGTTTCCCCTTTCAATTCTGTCTCCCAATAGGATATGTGCTATCAATAAATATTCAAGTGTTAGAAAAGTAAAAGAAACGTAGTATACTGTGAAATAATTTTCTGAACTTAGCAAGAACAGTACATAAAGAGAACGTATTTCAATGCGTACATTTGAGGGGAAAGAGAGGGATGAAAGGGCAGTGTGATTTTAAGAGAGAGAGAAAAAATGTTATAATGCACTGGAAGAGGGGAATGGATGCCCCACATACATAAGCTTTTATGGGTTTGTCTAGAGACAGTCACAAGTTCTTTGTGCTTTGTGTATTGTATTATTCTTTTACTGACACTTACGAAGCACTTATTGTGATGTTTTACAAAACAAGCACAAAGCTTTTGCATTGTATTTAGGTTCCACTCTCTCCTCTGTGCAAATGGAGATCTTAGCCTACAGTTTTCAAAAATGCTTCTTTTTACATTCAGAGTGCAATAAATTAGATACTGCTAAGCTCCTGGGCACTCTCTGACCTTTTAGCCAAGAGCAGGACTTCTCATTCCTCTTCAGGGCTGCTGAAAAAAATACCTCACTGCCTGAGGCAGAGTTACAAATGGTGCTTTCTCCCAGGTCAAGATATATAACACCAGCAATTTTATTTTGACTAAAGAGGCAGAAAATACTCAAAGTATCTCTTGTTCATGCCAAAGTGCACATTGCTCAATCTTGTCATTCAAATTGTTCTAATAGTTTACTTATAGGAAGAAAAGCAAATTGCAAATGAACTATTCCTTTTCCTGTAATATTTTTGTAGACTTAGATCAAATTTCTTTTCCACAGCTTCCCCTTCTATTTAGACAATCCTGGCAAAAGTCAAAGAAATAATGACAGGTTTGGTAGGGGGTATTGCAAAGGGAATCTATTTTTCATTTTTTAAAAAAATCAATTGTTTGATCAGTGCTGTTGATGAGAGCAGAGACTATTTGAATAATGAATTAAAATAGAAAAAACAAACTGGTGTGTGTGTTTTTTATTAACAAATTTATATATTGTGCTGAAAGAGGTAGCAGAAATTGCAACTTTCAAGAATGTATGCAGCTGAGTTTTACCATTTTATAAGAAGATAAAATTAACAGTTTGGCACATTACTGATCCAGTTTTGGTATTTGACTTTTCTCACTCAAAGATGAATTCAGACTTTAAATTTAAAGTAAAAATAACTGACTTAGTTGGAACCACAAGATATAAAACATATCCATGTTCTAAATGCCTTGATACACAACCACACACAATGTCAACCTGAGTAAATCACTCTCTGTCCTAGTTTCTTTCTGCCAATAAGTTTTTAGGATCAGAAGAGAACACTTGAGTGTTGTGAAATATGTATCTCAACTGAAAAGAGATGATGTAAAAAATAAAATATAAAAAGAAAACCTATTGTATTTAATTTTGGAAAGAGTTCCATGAATTCATTTCCTTATGTTTTTCTAACCAGCATTTAGATGAAACAATACATCTGGATTCTCTATTTACTGGAATATTTATGACTTTTTCTCTCAAAAGGATACTGTACCAAATCAAATATATCTTCAAAATCAACTTCACAGAAATTAAAGGGAAGAAAATAGAACTATATTTCAAATAATCCAGGAATATATTGATTCAGGTATAAAATATATCAAATGTAGGCATTACGTTGGTTTATGTAGTGGGTTACTTTGATAGGCAAGGAATGACAGCATCATAGCATAGCTTTATTGCAACAGGAACAGAATTAAAAGAGTGACAGGTACTGGCTGGTACTTATACACTTAAACCCCCAGGTGTTCACCCAATTACCTGCCTGGAATCTCCCACCCAAATACGAATGTTCCTGCCAAAATGGTTGAGACTAACCATCAGGGTTCCCTGATGGCTAGCCTCGACTAGGCATGAAATACCCGCTTAGCTCCTCCTCAATAGGTGGGGGTCAGTGGCTTAGCATATTTACAATACAGTACTTAACACCCCTCCCCACTTAGATGGCCATCACCCTCGGTCTATTCAGCACTCGTAGTCCTTGAGGTAGGCTGGGGGACCTCATGTCCTGGTGGACTGGCACAATGTATGTGAGGCATCCGTCTTGGGGGGGAGGGGTATGATCCTGCTCCAGTCTAATGGACTCGTGCTGTCCGCTTAAGTCGTCCACAACTGCCAACAACTCTCCCAGCCTTTGTGTCTCCATCACGCTGGAAGCAGCTGTGGTAGACCGGGCAGACTTGGGAAAATGTCATAACTCTGGGTGTCTGAGTAAATATCTGGTACTTCCTCGGCATCTGCCCCCTGAGTGGTTTCAGTTTGCCGATGCTGTAACTGGTCTATGTGGCATCTAACCATGTGCTCATCACCTAACATGACCTCATACACCAAGGCCCCTTTATCTTGGTCACCCTGGATGCCACCCAAAGTGCCCCGCCCCTGTAGTTCCTGGCCCAGAATAAAATCACCTAGCTGCAAGTTCCTGGGTGGCTTGGGTTGAGCCATCTATGCTGCTACTCTAGCTAGATGAAGTCGGTCAGGCTTCATCATGAGCTGGCGACCCCACCTCAGCTCCACTGGACTGCAACCTGTCGCAGTGTAGGGGGTTGTATGTTGACACAGTAGGAAGTTCATCAGCCGCTGATTCCAGTCCCCTGTGGTTATCCACTTGAGTGACTCCTTTGTTGACCTGACCATCCATTCTGCCTGGCCATTGGAAGTGGGGTGGAATGGAGCGGACATTGCATGCCAGATCATGTTGGCATTTAGAAAAGCCTGAAACTCTCCTGCTGTGAATTGTGCCCCATTGTTGGACACAATCACATCTGGCAGACTGCATGGCAAACAGTTGGCACAACTCATGGATGACTTTGGTCATTGTCATCGATGAGACTGGTACCACTTCCAGCCACTTTGAGTAGCTGTCCACTACAACGAGGAATACCTGCCCTTGGAACGGCCCGCAAAGTCAATGTGCATGTGAGACCATCGGGTGGTGGTGGTCTCCCAACGATGCACTGGTGCGTGTGGCATCTCCAGTCGGGTTTCTTGGCACACCTGGCAACTCCTAACTCTGTCCTCAATATTCTTATCAAGGCCTGGCCACCACAAGTAGCTCCTGGATAATGCCTTCATCCTCATGATTCCAGGGTGCCCTTGTGTAAGGAATCCAGCACCCTGGAGTGCAGGCTGGGTGGAACAACAACCCGGCTTCCTTACAGCATGCAAGCCTTGTGGGCTGACAGTTCATCTTTCTTTCACATGTAGTGCTGAAACTCAGGGCCTGGTCAGGCGCCTGGCTATCCCAACACCTAGTTGAGAATGAGAATGAGTGTTCTGTCAGTGGCAGTTTCAGCTGCTACATCCCCTGTGTGTAACGGGGTTTCTGGTAAGTCCTGGATTGCCGGGATATGTGATGCTGGAGCTGGATCCAGATCCGGATCCGTCTGCAGTAGGGGCAGTCAGCTGAGTGCATCGGCCCATTTCCCTCCCTGACTTGGGGACTAACCTGTATGAGTAGGTAATCATGAAGATTGACCATTGCAGCATCTGCAGGGACAGGATCTGCACAGTTGACTTGTAAGCCATGAAAAGACCAAGCAGCAGTTTGTGATCTGTATAATGGTGAAGGGTCACCAATATAGGAAGTCATGGAACTTCTTAATACCTGCAACAATGCAAGAGCTTCTTTGTGGATTTGTGCATAGTTCCTCTCAGCCAATGATAAGGTTTTGGAATAGTATGCAATGGGGGTCTCATGACCATCTGGCATCTGATGGCTTAGCACTGCCCCGATGCCGTATTATGAAGCATCGCAGGCTAACGTTACTGGCAGTTTTTTGTTGAAGTGGGCCAGCATGGAGCTGGAGGATAACAGTGACTTAACCACCTTAAATGTCCTATTGTAGGTGCTTGACCAGACCCAGGGTGCCTTTTTGTCCAATAAGCGGTGCAGTGGTTCTGCCAGCACAGCCTTGTGTGGTAAGAATGAATGGTAGAAATTCAGCAAGCCCAGGAATGTTTGCAGTTCCCCCTTGGACTTGGGTCTGGGGGCTTGTTGAATCACCTTCAGCTTTGCCTCTGATGGGTGGATTCCAGCAGCATCTATCCAGAATCCCAGGAACTCTGTGGATTCCACACTGATTTGGCACTTGTCCTTTTTTAGCTTTAAGCCTGCTTCCCGGAGACATTGAAGAATGACCCTAAGCAGTTCTGCCAGGACCGCCACTGATTCTCCTGTGATCAGGACGTCATCAAAGTATGGGCAGTCCCTGGGTATGTTTTTAAGTGTCTGTTCCATGATGCTTTGGAACAACCCAGGGGCTATGCTTACCCCAAACTGCAGGGGGCGCACCCAGAACACCCCTCTGTGTGTGACTATGCTTTGTGCCTCAGTGGTAGCGTCATCAACTGGCAGCTGTTGGTATGCCTGGCTGAAGTCTAGCTTAGCAAACATTCAATTTCTTTGCAGCAAGGCGAGTATGTGGCTTACCACCTGGATCAAGTAAGCATGCTGTTGCAGTACCTTGTTTATGGTGCATTTATAATCTGCCCATATGCGCACATCCCCATTGGGCTTGACTAGGGTCACTATTGGAATCTCCCACTGGCTGCTGTCCACGGACTGGAGCACTCCTTGCTGCACTAGCTTGTTGGGTTCCACATCTATCTTCAGCTTCAACACGAAAGGAACTCTACACAGTTTTAGTTGTATGGGCATTACCGTTTGGTCAAGGTTGAGGGAAATAAGTGCCCCCTTGTACTGCCCCAGCTCCGAACTGAACACATCGGCATATTGCTGGCATACTCTGGCTAGCTTATCTATTTGAGTTTGATGGATGCCAGTCACGCTGATGGCCACGGTCTCGTGGTTGATTGCTGCGGGGCTGGTGTGTGTTTTAGGTGGCCAGAGAGTCTTCATTGCTCCTCCAGCAGCTTCATCCACCATGACTTCTTTCAGCACATCTTGGAAGGTCAATTTTTCAATGGTGAAGAAGCTTTGTTGCAGTTCTCTGTTCTGCAACCTGCAAACGAGCCTTTCTCGGAGATGGTCTTCCAGGTCAGGGAACTCACAGTTGTGTGAAGCCTGGTGAAGGGCTGCCACAAACTCCACTGCTGACTGCCCTGATTATGGTCACATCGCTCGAATGTGTGGCACCAGGTGATAACTGATAACCTGGGCTTGAAATGTTCTTTGAGTCTTCTTTTTAGGTTGGCATAGGTGACTGTTTCTATGCTGGCCTGGGCTATTAGGTTTTCCACAATGTCAAATGTGTCTTGTCCACAGACACATAGCAAGGTTTTCACCTTCAGCCCATCATCCCTGATCTGGTTTGTGCGGAGATCATTGTCCACCCAGGAGACATATGCGCTCCACTGTTCGGGGTGGGTTATGTCAAACTCTTGAATTCTTCCCAATTTGGCCAATTTTGGGAGGTCATGTGTGCGGGGTCTTGCCTGTGCCACTGTGGTTGGAGGTTTGCTGATCCTAGGGGTCCTGGGGATGGATCTTCAGGTCTGTTGTGCCTCCAGTGGGTCTTACTGGCAGGCAGATGGGGAGCGGGTCCCACCAGGGCTTGTAGCTTGGTCCCTCACTGGTCTGTTGATGAACAGCAGCTTCCTTTCTTGCAGCATCTCATCCTCATTGCCAGTATTATGTAGTGGGTCACTTCAATAGGCAAGGAGCGACACAGTGTCATAGCATAGCTTTATTGCAACAGGAACAGAACTAAAAGAGTGACAGGTAATGGCCAGTACTTATACACTTGAGCCCCCAGGTGTTCACCCAATTATGTTTACATTTCCAACATTTGTCTGATACATTTTTAAACATTTTTGCTAATCTGGCTGGAGGTAAATGCCATCTATAAAACATTTTATGCAGATTTTCTTTATATGCATTTGACATTGTCAGTTTGTAATTTCTCTCCCATAATTTTTGCCATTCTTCTAACTCTATAGTATAACCAAAATTCTCTGCCCATCTTGTCATTGTCCCTTTAATTTGTTCACTTTCCATCTCTAAAGTTAACAAATAATTATACAATTTTTTAATTAATTTCTCATCAGAAGTTAGCAATATCTTATCAAACATGTTTTGTTCTTTATAAAATCCATACATTTTCATATCTTTTTCATATCGATTTTGTATTTGTAAACGTACCCACCATGACATGTTGATACCTTGATGTTCCAGTTCTTGCTTTGATTTTAATGTCCCATCAATATTTAAAATATCTTTATAAGTCCACGTTTTTTCAAAATCTAACAAGTTTACATGTGAAAAAGCTTCAATTGTTGATAACCACCCTGGAATTTTTACATATATTTTCATTTTGATTTTTTCTCATACAGTTATCAAAGTATTTCTAATACAGTGGTTTTGAAAATATCTATGAATTTTGTTTTTCCCATACCATAAAAGCACGTGCCATTCCAACTGTAAGTCATGTCGCTCCAAGCATAACAACCTTTTATTCCTAAGCATTATCCATTCTTTCACCCATCTCAATACTGATGCTTGATAATACAAAGTCCACTCAGGTAAACCAAAACCCCCATTTTTTTTAGTATCTTGCAATGTTTTCTTTTTTCTTTTAGCTTTTTTCCCCTGCCATATAAATTTCAAGAGTCAACTCTTTAAAAAAAAAGTCCCCAAATTTTATCGGGATTGTATGAAACAAAAATAAAATCTTAAGCAATATATTCATTTTAATTGTAGCTATCCTTCCTAGTAAGGACAATTTTAAATTCTTCCATTTTTCCAGGTCTAACTTTATTAACAACAATAGTTTATTGTATATAAAACAGATGTTACTAGACAATAAAACTATCTGTAAGGAATCAAGCATTACAAATCATGGATAAAGAGAAGAAATGGGATTTGCATACTGATTGCAGACTGAAGCAGAGAAGATGCTAGGTTTCATTATGGAGATGAGGTTCCACAGAGTCCCATAGATGTGTTTTTTTGTGATTGAATTCCTCTTGTGGCCTTGAGCTGGTCCATCCATGTTTTGAGCTATGAATATTTTCCTGTAGCACGTGCCAGAGTGCCAGTAGAATGCCAGGAGTACTGCATCAAAATAATACCTTTTACTTATGACAGCTCAAACAGGCCACTTTCCTTGAGTAGAAAACTTCTGAAAGTTGGGAAAACAGAGAAACAATTACTATATATTTTGAGCTTCTAGATTCAAAAAGGAAAGATTTTGTTTGCCATATTATTGAACATGATTATATCATTAAATGCTGCATTGTCTAATTTATATCTCCACTCAGATAAAGTTCAAAAGATCCATTTGCTTTGTTTTTCAATGTTGCTTCAGAATGAAGGATGCACAACTTTTTGCTCTACCTCTTGCAAATGAGGTTCATGTCATACATTATGTATGTTCATGTCATACATAATGTCTTCAGTTTACAGAGCAATTTCTGCCTTTATGGGAGAAAAATAGTCAAATGGCTTAGTATAAAAGTCTGTTCAATTTAATCTGTCATGCATATTAGTGCAGGAAAAAGTATCCAATGGTAGTCCTATCAGTAACCTCTATCTCCTACCCATAAATATCTAATAGAGCATAAAAAACCAGACTCAAATACACAAGCAAACAAAAGGAATGCTGGCTGATTTTTTTGGAATAAAATAAGTCTCAAGCATTGGAACATTCTGGCTTCTGTTTTAATTTGTTCTGAAACTTGACAATAATGGGGTATTTTATTAAAGAATTTCTTTGTCTCATGATTGCTCCTCTAGAACAATAATTTTAGCTTTCTTTATGTATGTAATCCTTTAAACTAGCAGAGAACTATTTTATACAGATACATATTATATCTGTCTTTCAAAGTTACACACCATCCATTGTTGAAGAAACAAGATGGGTCTAGAAATAAGGAAGAATTTTTACATGTTTTTGAACTGCTAGGTTGGCAGAAGCTGGGATGAGTAACAGGCACCCACTCTGTTATATGGCACTCGGGATTCAACCCACCAAACTGCTGACCTTCTGATCGACAAGCTCAGCGTCCTAACCCACTGAGCCACTGTGTCCCTTGTGCAGCATAGTATTTAACTATTTCACTTCTTTTATTATATAGGAATATAGATTGTGACTTTTCTTGTTTTTGATAATGGAGTTCTTATTTTATCTGATGGAAAATGTGTAGGAAAAAAGTTAATCTTCATATAGAACTCTTGGCACTTTATTGATTAGGTTGAAATCAGGCCTCCTCAGTGTAAATTGATGATACAACATGAGATCCCCTCTATATTTAGAATAAAATAATTAATCCATTAATATATAGACTGGTATATTCTACAGCAGCAGTCCCCAACCTTTCTGGCTCTGTGGATTGGCAACAGTGGCTGTGGCCGGAAAAAGCAGTGATAGTGGAGGTAGGGGATAGTTTGGTGTATTCAACCTAATCCCATACATGTGCAAATGGAACTTTGTGCACTTGCCCACTGCTTGCAAAGCCCAGTTCCCATCAGGCCGTGGGCCAGTAACAGTCCACAGACTGGGATTTGAGAGCCCCTGTTCTACAGAATGAGTTGCAATGGGATTTGTTTTCCTAGAAGTTGATTTATGATGTAAAAGATTCTCGGTGCATGTTTGTAGAAATCTTAGGTATTTCAGGGGATTTATGGTGGATTATATATTCTTTACATGATGTACCAACTTAGATATGTCACTCTGGACTAGAGAATATAATTCAAAGCTTATTAAGAAAATAATATCTGTTTATGCTGATGAAATTGCACCATAAAGAGCCTATGGAATAAATTAATTCTGTGTTATCTGCAAGTATAATTTTCTAATACTACAAAAATTTATTTTCTACTACAAAAATAAATTTTAACTCACTTTTGTTGCAGTTATCAGATAGGGATACCAAGACTGTAAATTTTATATTATTATAAATATTAGCTTTTTTGAAAATTGTAGGGAATTCCTGCAAATAAATAAATATCATGGATCTCATTAGGGAATGATGCGTAGACAAAACATTCCCTCCCCCCCTCCCATCTCTTTCAATTGCATTATTGGTTGCTTGATCCTGATGGAGGAAATCATTGTAGGTAGTATCTCCATATCATCACCACTTCCTTGGCTGCTTCTTTTGAAATCAAAAGATGTGTCGGAGATGGGGTCTAGAGAGCGGTTGGAGGTCCAGCCGATCTGAATCTGACCAATTGCAGTTAAGAACCTTTATAAGGTCTTATCTTGCGGCGATGAGGACGGCGAAGTCTAATTACTTCGCTGCCCTCATTGCGTCCGCAGATAATCACCCGGCCGCCCTGTTTAGGGTGACTCGCTCCCTCCTTAACCAGGAGGTGAGGGAGAATCCCTTACAGCGACGAGCCGAGGAGTTTAGTCATCATCTGGCGGACTAAATTGCTCAGATCCGGGCCGGTCTGGACTCTGACTGGGCAGAGTCTGATGTGGAGGAATCGGACGGTCTTAAGCATGTTATCTGGACTGAGTTCGATCCTGTTTCCCCTGATGATGTGGACAGGATCATGGGGAGGCTGAGCACCACCACCTGTTTGTTGGATCCGGGCCCCTCCTGGCTGGTTTATGCGGCTCGGGAGGAGACACGAGGCTGGTTCCAGGCAGTAATAACTGCTTCTTTGAAGGAGGGTGTCTTCACCGCCGCCTTGAAGGAGGCAGTGGTGAGACCTCTCCTCAAAAAGCCTGCCCTGGACCCGGCTGTTTTAAATAATTATCGTCCAGTCTCCAACCTTCGCTTTTTGGCGAAGGTTGTTGAGAGTGTGGTAGCACATCAGCTTCCTCTGTTCCTGGAGGAAACTGATGATCTGGACCTCTACCAATCGGGTTTCAGGCCCGGACACAGCACGGAGACGGCATTGGTCGTGCTAGTGAATGATCTCTGGTGGGCTCGGGACAGGGGTGGTTCCTCTGTCCTAGTCCTATTAGATCTCTCAGCAGCTTTTGATACCATCAACCATGGTATCCTACTGCGGCATTTCAGGGGGTTGGGAGTGGGAGGCACTGTTTTACGGTGGTTCTCCTCCTATCTCCTGGGCCGCTCGCAGTTGGTGTTGATGGGAGGGCAGAGGTCCACCCCGAGGCCTCTTGTTTGTGGAGTTCCTCAGGGGTTGGTTCTCTCGCCCCTCCTGTTCAACATCTACATGAAGCCGCTGGGCAAGATCATTCGTGGTTTTGGGGTGGGGTATCATCAGTACGCTGATGATACCCAACTTTTTCTTTCCACCCTGAACCAACCCAGCAATGCCCTCGCCGTGATGTCCCATTGCCTAGAGGCGGTCCAGGTTTGGATGGGGAGAAACAGGCTTCATCTCAATCCTGCCAAGACTGAGTGGCTGTGCATATCGGCATCTCGGGTTAACCAGACCATTCCACCTTTAATGATGGGGGGTGAGGTGTTACCCCCCGTTGATAGGGCTCGCAACGTGGGTGTCCTCCTTGACTCCCGGCTCAATTTTGAAGACCATATAGGAGCCGTGACCAGGAGGGCTTTTGCCCAGGTTCACCTGTGCACCAGTTGCAACCCTACCTGGACCGAGATGCCCTATGCACAGTCACTCATGTGCTCATGACCTCCCGTTTAGACTACTGCAACCGTCTCTACATGGGGCTGCCCTTGAGGACCACTCGGAGGCTTCAGCTGGTGCAGAATGCAGCCGCACGAGTTGTGATGGGGGTTTCCCTATACTCCCATGTAACACCTCTACTCCGCGAGCTGTATTGGCTTCTAGTTGCCCTCCGGGTGAGATTCAAGGTGCTGGTGATGACCTATAAAGCCCTAAATGGCTTGGGTCCGGGATATCTGAGGGAACACCTGCTGCCAGCATCAAGTTCCCTTCGTCCAGTGCGCTCCCACAGGGAGGGTCTTCTCAGGGTGTCGTCGGTAAAAGATTGCCAGCGGGTAACACCCAGGGGGAGGGCCTTCTCAATGGGTGCACCTGCCCTCTGGAACCAGCTGCCCGTGGAGCTTAGGACTGTCCCCAACCAGTCCTAACCTGGTTCTTCGAGCTCTCTGGCCCAGGCTGAGAATTTTAATTTTAATTTTAATTGGGGTTTTTATTTGTTCAGGGATTGATATA
>JAKJMR010016980.1:61604-78507 GCA_024449315.1 Daboia siamensis
GTAGATGGCCTTCAGAGCTTGTCTGTACTAAATAGGAAAGGCGCCCAGTTTGCTGAATTATGACCCCCTGAATCCATTTTTGGTTGTCGACATAGCTCCTGGCCCAAACAGTTTGTCCCTGTATGAAGCTCCGTGGTGGGGTGGGTAGTTCTGGGTCTGCTGCTGCTTTGTCGGGGTGAAGTCTATCTAATCTTGTTATTAGTCGCCTGCCCCACCTGAGTTTTGCAAGTGATTTGCCCGTCGTCGTGCATGGTGTAGAATGCTGGGCCAGGAGGAATTGGCTGAGGCGACGTTGCCAATTTCCTCCTGTGAACTTTTTTAACGCTTCCTTGGTTGACCGCACCATAATTTCTGCCATTCCGTTCGTCGCTGGCCTGAATGGTGCCGATGTTACTAGTCTAATAGAGTTGCTCAAAGCGAACATCTGAAATTCACGAGAAGTGAATTGTGGGCCGTTATCGGAAACTATAACGTCTGGGAGGCCGTGTGTTGCGAAAACCCTCCTAAGAGCTTCTATGGTGGAGGCTGACGTCGTTTTATTGAGGGGAATGACTTCGAGCCACTTTGAATAACTGTCTACGATTATTAAGAAACTCTGCCCCCGGATTGGTCCTGCAAAATCTAGATGGATGCGAGACCATGGATTTTTAGTGGTCTCCCATTTATGGACAGGCGCATGGGGAGGGTCTCCTCTAGTTAACTGGCATGGGTAACATCCCCCTACGTGTGTTTCGATGTCCCTGTCAATGCCCGGCCACCATACGTAGCTCCTGGCGAGGGACTTCATTTTCACCATGCCCGGGTGACCTTCGTGTAGCGTTTTGAGGGTTTGCTGCGTATTTTTGCTTGGAATAACCACCCTGTTACCCCATAGGAGGCAGCCTAAATGGGACGTCAATTCCTGTTGTCTAGCGAAAAAAGGGCGAAAGTCCGTTTCTGGACATTTCGCTGGCCACCCGGCTGTGACCTATCGCAAGACTCTGCTTAGAATTTTGTCCTTAGCAGATTTGGTGGCAATCACTTTGGCCGAGAATGGGCATTCCGGCAGCTCAGAAATAGCCAGTATATTCCCTGCTGGGGCTGGGTCTACATCTTTAGATTGTACGGGAAGCCTGCTAAGGCAGTCTGCGTGACCTAACTGTTTGCCTGGCTTGTGGATCAGCTTGTAGGAGTAAGCCAATAAAAAGGTCGACCAGCGCAGGATTCTTGGGGATAGTATTTGGGGAGTTGCCTTGTTCCACGTAAATATGCCCAATAAGGGCTTATGGTCGGTGAAGATTGTAAAGGGTCTTCCGTATAGGTAGTCGTGAAACTTTTTCACGCCTGCAACGATAGCCAGAGCCTCCCTGTCAATTTGTGCATAGTTCCTTTTGGCTTTGGATAGTGTACGGGAGTAAAAAGCTATGGGTCTTTGGGTACCCTCCTCATCGAGGTGGCTTAGGACGGCTCCTATTTCGTACGGGGAAGCATCGCACGCGATGCAAATGGGAGCGTCTTCCTGGAATAGAGTGACTGTGGAACTATTGCAAATGATGTTCTTAAGTGACTGGAAACTGCTTTCGTGTGTCCTGGTCCAGGACCACGGTGTGCCCTTATCCAATAATCTATGCAGAGGCTCTGCAATTGTCGCCTTGTGGGGCAGGAAAGCATGATAGAAGTTTAATAATCCCAAGAACACTTGGAGTTCTTGTTTGTTCTTGGGGCTGGGTGCCGTCTTGATGGCTTTGAGCTTTTCATTAGTGGGGTGGATGCCCTGGGCATCTATTCTGTATCCCAGGAATTCTGTTGAGGGAACCCCTATGGAGCACTTCTCCTTTTTCAACCTTAGACCGGCTGCTCTGAGCCGGTCTAAGACAGCTGACAACCTGTCAGCTAGGTTGGCTTCGTTTTCGCCTGTGATGAGCACGTCATAGAAATAGGGGCAGACCCCGGGAATTCCTTTTAAGGTTTTTTCCATTATGCCTTGGAATATTCCCGGGGCTGCCGAAATGCCGAATTGCAGTCTTTTTACTTTAAATGCCCCGCGGTGCGTGCGTCTGCACATCCGCGGTTTCATTGGTTACAGGCAATTGCAAATACGCCTGCGTGAGGTCCAGTTTCGCGAAGATGGCGCCGGAGCGGATGGAGGCGAGGACGTTTCTCACCGCTGGAACTGGGTAAGCGTGGGCACTTAGCGCTAAGTTTAATGTGGCTTTATAGTCAGCGCATAATCTTATCTGCCCGTTAGGCTTAATGGGGGTCACTATGGGGGTTTCCCAGCTTCCCCCTTCGGTAGGTTCTAATACCCCTAATTTAACGAGCTGTTCCAATTTGTCCTCAATCCTCTTTTTGAGGGCAAAGGGAACCCTCCTGGCTCTTATCCTAATTGGTTGTATGATGGGGTTTAGTTTTAGGGAGATGGGTGGGCCGGTATATTTTCCTAACGAGCCGTCGAAGACGTCTGCATATTCGTTGCAGACGGCTTCGAGGCTTGAGGCCTGTACGGCATTGACGCCCGTGATTGCAATGCCCAGGGGGCTAAACCAGTTTAGCCCTATTAAATTGGTGCGATTCCCTAGTGTTACTAAGACTTCCAGGGGCCCCTTGAATTGTTTATACTCCACCCATATTCGGGCTTTACCTTTTAGCTGTATGGGAGTTTTTTGGTAATCGGCTAATTGAACATGTGGGGATTCTAAGAGAATGGTCCTCTTATTCTGCCAGCAGATTTCCCTGTAAGTTTTTAATGAAATCAGGGATACTGCCGACCCGGAGTCGACCTCCATGTCGCAGGTGACTCCCTGAATTTTAGCCTTAATTTTAACCTTAGGGCTTAAAACTGGAACCCTCTCTACTGCCTGCACTAAACTTCCCGGGGTCTTTCCCCTCTTGGCTCGGTTGGGGCTCGTACCTGGGGGGTTGGCCTCCATTTCATGTAAATTTTCGTAGGGACGGCTTCGGCAGACGGCTTTGATGTGCCCCGTCTTTCCGCAATTGTGGCACTTTGCGTTGCGGAATCGGCAGCTGGCCCGGCCATGGTTGCCCCCACAGCTGGCACAGTTGGTCCCTTCTCGGTGGCATAGGGTTCCTCGGTTTTCGTTTGTCGAAGGTGTCGCTTCGTCGGTTTTGCCGCCTCTCGTTCTGCGGTTGGAGGGCATTGATATCTGTCAGGTCCACGGTTTCGTTGTCCTCGTCGTCGCTGAGGGTCGCTTCCTCCTGGTGCACGCTCCCGCGATTTTCTGCCATGGACTGTGCGGGGTCTTTCCGGTGGCTGTCTTCGTAAGCCAAGATCTCCCGGGAGACTTCGGCTAGGTTCATCATCGGCTTGGCGATGATTTTTTTCTGGAGCCGATCGTCCCTCAGCCTGATGACTATTTGGTCCCGGATTCGGTCTTCCAAATCCGGGAAGTTGCAGCTTCGTGCGGCGTGCCGGACCCCTGCAATATAGTCGTTCGCAGCCTCATCCGGCCGCTGTCGTCGCTGGGCGAATTGTACCCGCCAGTATAGCTCCGAACGGGCGGGCATGTAGTGCTTATTGAGTCGGTCGGTGAGCTCGGCATATGGCACCTCAGCGATTGGCGTTGGGCTGAACAGACCTACGGCGGCATCGTAGACTGGGGGTCCGCTTATGTAGAGGAGCACGGCGGCCTTCGCTCTGTTGTCAGTAATTTTACTAAGAGAAAGCCCTCAACTTGCCCTAGATGCGACTCCCAACGCTCTGGGTGGCGAGTGTCAAATTCTCTGACGCGTCCGAAATTGGCCATGCTGTCAGGGTCCGGTCGTCCGCTCCGCTGTGGGAGTTATAACTCCCAGTGACTTGTTCAGCTGGCCGGGAACTCTCTTCCCTGGCCGTGACTTCAGCTCTGGGAGCGGATCCCACCCTCGTCGCCAGTGAAGTGGCTAAGGACCACTCAGAGACAGCTGGCTAACCGGTAACAGGTTTATTCTGAGTCGGACGAAAGGGTACAGACAGCTTGGTCTTTTATAGCTGGCCGCCGGTCGGCTGGACCAATCAGCAGCCAGACTTCTCCCGCCACGATTCCTGCGCCAATCAGCACCGCGTCTTCTTGACAGCTCTGCTTCCTCGTGGTTCGCGGCTCTGTGTTGTTTTGACAGCCGCGAGCTGTCAGCGGCTTGCGCCTGCGCTTTGCTGTCAAAGTATTTACCTCATAACTAACATTGATAACATAACTGTTTACAGATAACATAACTGTTTACATATATTACAATCTGCCTATTTTTGACAATTGTGGACCAGTCTCAATATTCCCTTTTGGGAAATGGTTATGAGTCAAAAGTAGACTGTACTTAAACAATACCTTTAATACTATGAAAGTATTTCTGCCTTTCCCATCTCCTTAGGAAGATGGATAAAAATGCAAAATGCAGTCTAACATCTGCCTGACAGTATGACTATCATAATTATAAAACCTAATAAAGGAAAGATGTGATAAAAATTCATCAGTGAAGAGAACATAATGTTTACCACTATTATGGTGTGTAACTATAATATATTGGTATATATTATGTTCTCTTTACTCAGGAATTTTTGTCACATCTTTTCCTTATTAGTAACCTGGATTAGTAAAAACAAATTACCAGAATGTCAGTAATTGTAATGCAATTACAAGGCAATTTCTAAAACATCAATCTTTGCCATATAAGGTAATGTTAATCAAGGAATTACATGTTAATAATCAAGGAAGCATAATTTATTTTATTAAAAATGGGCAAAATGGTCACCTCTTCATTCATGTCTTGTCTTGTGCTTGTGAGGTTTCAAAAAGGACAATTGTGTATGTTCATATAGGCTTTTTGTTTAATAAGACAAAAATGCTTCATCTGTTTCTACTCTGAATTTAAATGCTGCTAAAAACTGAAATATCTATTAATAATTATTCCCTTAAACTAAATATTGTAGTTTTTGTCATATAGTGGATAGTGGATAAAATAGTCTAGAATGGAGATGTTTAAGTTAATTAGATATATGAATTTCAATTTAGCAAATTCTCACTGTTGATTAACTGGGAGTTGAGATCCAGATGTCATTGAGACTTTCCTACAGCACATTTGTGCAGATAAAGTCACACTTTAGGAACAGTATATGTGCATATATGTATGCACGCACATACACACACACATGTACATACACTTCCTTTATCACCTAAACAAATGAAATACACTTTCAAATTAAAAATATAATTAAATTCTCTTATATTTATAAGTCTGCAGCCTAGCAAAGTGCGCAGGAATAGCAATCAAAAACTGAAAAAAGTGTTAGCTATTACATTATACTGGGTGAAGAAAGAGTCAGAACTGTTTATGGTAGGTGACAGCTGAAGTAGTGACCTTTTGGAAATCATTTCAGGGATCCAAATAAGCAGCACATACCTGTTAATTTAGATTAGCAAGCAGTCAATTGTTTTGTGGTTTAAGAGTGACATTCACTGTCAAGATTGATGAAATATTATTTATTAGTTGAGACAGCCACTTCATATTAAACTTTCTAGCCCATTGTTTCTCAACCTTGGCAACTTTAAGATTAAAAGATTAATCTTGAAGTTGCTAAGGTTGAGAAACATTGATCTAATCTATACACACCACACACAGGCTGCTTGTTTTTCCCAGTCCCAAATCCTTTTCATTCTATGTGCATTTTTGTTAACTACTCCACATTAGAAGCAACCCAAAATAGTCCTATGAATGCAAAACTAGTAGAGGATAAGTTGTAGGTCACTGCTGTCACTGTTGTGCTAGTTTTCCACACTGTGGGTTGTTCCCCTCCCCCTTTTCTTTTTAATCTTACAGACCTGACCACTTTCTACAGGGGGATGATTGAGAGCATCCTGTCATACTGCATGACAGTCTGGTTTGGAAGCATCACTGCTTCAGACAGGAAGGCAGTGCAGAGAGTGGTGAGGATGGCCGAAAAGATCACTGGCAGTTCCCTCCCCTCCATCCAGGACATAGCACAGAAGTGTTGTTTGAACAGGGTCCATAAGATTATCTGGGACACTACTCTTCCTCTACACAACCTGTTTTCCTTGTTAACTTCTGGGAGGAGGCTTCATAATATCCATAGCAGAACATCCAGATTCAGCTATAGTTTCATTCCATACAGCATTAACCTTGTGAATTCTCAGGCTTCCTTCTTCCGTTATAATATTCAAGATGGACATTATTTAATATTTTGTTATGTATATGTACAGGTGTGGGTCTGTACATGTGTTGCATATAGTATGTTTTAGGTGTGTGTCATGTATGTGTTTTACTTTGAGAGCAGGCAACTAAATTTCATTTAGTGCTGTTGTGCCTATTATGTCATGGGCTCTGATGAGCAGGAACGAGAACTTGCAGAGGAGTACAGACAACACATACTTTATTTAAGCAGAAACTGTACTGAGTGATTGGAGTCACCCTGCCTCAATATATAGCCAGGCCCTATGGTATTAACCAGTCGGATTGAAGCTATACTTGCCACCCAAAGTTGACCAACAGCAGGACTGGAGACGTCCTGTCTGAGTTGCTGGAGAACTAACAGTTCATTAGTTAGTTCTGTTAGTTCTCCAGCAAACACGTGGTGATATTCCAAAAGCCCAGTATATAACAGTGCCCACAGTGAAAAAGGACAATAAAGATCATCTTATCTTATCTTATCTTATCTTATCTTATCTTGTCTTGTCTTGTCTTGTCTTGTCTTGTCTTGTCTTGTCTTGTCTTGTCTTGTCTTGTCTTGTCTCGTCTCGTCTCGTCTCGTCTCGTCTCGTCTTATCTTATCCTGTGTCTTATAGACACTTCATTCTTCCATTCATTCTGTACCTTCATTGGCACTCCTTCCTGCAGGGCTGCAATCATTGGTTGTCCCTACAGTCATCATCTGCCAGCATTTCCCCTTCCTTGATTCATGAAATACAAATAGTCCACTATCAATAAATGAGTTGAGACATATTTGATAAAGAATGGCAGAGTTCTATGGGAGAAGAGTTTCACTTCCAAGAACAGTCTGCACTCACAATGCTTCAGCAAAAGACTGTTCAAGATGAACACAGAAAGAATTAAATGTACCGGTAAGTTCTAGCTCAAGCATGAAATTGCTGAACAGAAAGTTATCAATAAATTTAATTCAGTATAAAACTGAATCATGTTCACATTCCTTTTTGCCTATCACAATAGGAACCTCTCTTATGTAGGATTCCTATCATGTTCAGGGTTCTCTTCCAGCAATTCTAGGAAGATTATATTATCCCAAATTCTTGGCACAATGCTCTTTGCACACGTGAATTACAAACAGAAATGTAATAGTATTTTTATATATCTTTCATATTTTCTAGTCTTCTGCCTCTTAGTAGAATTGGAGAAAACATTCCATTCTGCATCTGATGTAACATTACGTTATAATAAATAATGTGGATCCCCAATGATTCTTTCTTAAAAGACTTGCCATAACAGATATTAGAGCTCAACCTTATGCATTTTTAATCAGAAATAAGTCACACAGTAGTTAATGAACTTATTTCCATATAAGTATAAAAAGTATTCAAGCTTATCACAGCTTGAATGACTTTGTGACATTTGTGAATTTAATTTTTGTATTTTGCAAGCCTCATAGAATAACATTATCATTTCTTGGAGAAGTCTGAAATATCTAACAATCTGCTAGATATAACACCTCAAAAGCTGATAAAAGTTTCCCATTTTCAAGGCATGGCCTATCACTGAAACTAGAGCCTTCCTATGTGAACGTTTTTATTGAAACCTGTAGAGCAGAGTTCCTCAAAGTCTTTAGCTCATCAACCCCTTCATAAGTTCTACATGTTTTATCAACCTCTGCCCCTGAAATTATATGAAAATAATATAATAAATACTATAACTAGCAGTACTGCTACTAATAATATGACTTTTTAAATATTCCTGTTTGACATATTTATTATTTTCATTTTTTATGTACGCCATTCAATCTCACTTCTTTTGAGATCAATCAATCAATCAATCAATCAATCAATCAATCAATCAGAATAGAGCTGGAAGGGACCTTGGAGGTCTTCTAGTTCAACCTTCTGCTCAAGACCCTATACCAAGGCTTTTCAACCAGTGGTACGGGTACCACCTGTGGTACATTGGCATCTGGCAGGTGGTACGCGACCATCCTAGAAAGGTGGTAGCGGGGGAGGGGAATGAGCTGAGCTGGTGGCAGCACCACAGAAGCCTGAGGGAGAGACAGCTGGAGCTGCAGGGCTGTCAGGGCTCGGCGCTGATTCTGGTGCTTCTGCTGAGCCCAGAAGAAGTGCCGATCAGCTGGAATGTTGCAGCATCTCCAGGGTCTTATGATTTACATTCAGATGCTTGGCAACTGATTCATATTTATGATAGTCACAGTGTCCCAGGGTCATGTGAAGTGACCAAAACCTGCTGCAACCACCCAGCATACAGGGGGGGGGGGAATAAAAACCAAACTCCCCACCACCACACCACCACTGCCAATCCTCAACAGAAATGCTCACAACAATGAAAACCCTGGACAGGAAGAAGAGTGCTACCCGGTGGGCAGGCAGGTGTCTTGCTCGGCTGTGGCTTGGGGGGCACTTTTTTCAGTGCCATTGTAAGTTTGAACAGTCTCTAAGCAAATTATTGTAAGTCGAGGACTACCTGTACTTCATCACTTTTTTCTTTTTCTTTTTTTTTTTTGTCATCAAATTTTTGACACCTTGCTAGGCTACTGGTGGTACTCAGATGTTGCCATATCCTAAAAGTGGTACAATGGGTGAAAAGATTGAAAAGCCCTGCCCTATACCATTTCATACAAGTGACTGTCCAATCTATCCCTATTCCAGTGATGAAGCACCCACTAATTCTGATGGAAAGCTATTCCACTGGTTAATTGTCCTCCCTTTTAGGAAGTTTCTTCTTAGTTCTGCTTCTTTCCTTGATTAGTTTTCAAACATTGTTTCTTGTCCTGTCTACAGGTGCTTTGGAAGATAAGTTGACCCCTCCTTTATGTGGCAACCTCTCAAATACTGAAATATTGCTCTCATGTTGCCCCTAGTCATTCATTTCTGTAGACTAGCCAAAACCAAATCCTGCAACCATCCTTCATATGTTTTAGTCTCCAGGCCTTTAATCATCTTAGTTGCTCTTTGCACTTTTTCCCAAAGTCTCAATATCTTTTTTGTAATGTGGTGACCAAAACTGGATGCAGTGTGGTGTGGTATTGCTAAGGCTTCATAATGATTTTGATTCTATGACTCTGTTTATACAGCTCCACATTAAATTTCATTTTGTTGGATGGGGCCCATTGTTCAAGTCGGTCAAAATCTTTTTGGATCCTGAGCTTGTCTTCTGGGGTGTTAGCTATTTCTGCCAGCTTAATATCATCTACAAATTTGACAATTTCCCTTCTATTCCCTCATATTAGTCCTTTATAAAAATATTGAAGTGTACTGGGCCTAAGATGGATCACTGTGGCACCCCACTACTTTCTTCCCTCCATGTAGATGTAGTACCATTAAGGACTACTCATTGAGTATGATTTGTCAGCCAGTTACAAATCCATCTTGTAGTGATGCTGTCTATCCCACATTTTTTTTAGCTTTCCAAGAAGTAGGTTGTGGTCTACTTTGTTGAATGCCTTGCTGAAGTCTAAGTATACTATGTCCACAGCATTTCACTGGTCTACTAATGAAAGGATGAAATAAGATTGGTTTGGCATGATCTGTTTTTAACAAATCCATACTGGCTTTTAATTATAACTTTATTTGTTTCTAAATGTTCGCACTCATTTCTCATGCTAGTAAAGTTATTCTTAAAATTCTACAAGCTAGACTTCAGCAGTATGTGGACCAAGAACTACCAGAAGTACAGGCAGGATTTTGAAGAGGCAGAGGAACTAGAGATCAAATTGCTAACATACGCTGGATCATGGAGAAAGCTAGAGAGTTCCAGAAAAACTTCTACTTCTGCTTCATTGACTATGCTAAAGCCTTTGATTGTGTGAATCATAACAAACTGTGGCAAGTCCTTAAAGAGATGGGTGTACCTGACCATCTTATTTGTCTCTTGAGAAACCTATATGTGGGCCAAGAAGCAAAGTGAGAACTGGACACGGAACCACTGATTGGTTCAAAATTGGGAAAGGAGTCCGGCAAGGCTTTATACTGTCGCTCTGCCTATTTAACATATATACAGAGCACTTCATGAGAAAGGCAGGGCTAGATGAATCAAAAGTTGGAATTAAGATTTCCGGAAGAAACATCAACAACCTAAGATATGCCGATGATACCACTCTAATGGCAGAAAGTGAAGAGGAACTAAACAGCCTCTTGTTGCGAGTGAAGAAGGAGAGTGCAAAAGTTGGGTTGAAACTAAACATTAAGAAAACCAAGATCATGGCATCTGGCTCTCTCAATTCCTGGCAAATAGATGGGGAAGAAATGGAGGTAGTGACAGATTTTATTTTCCTGGGCTCCAAGATCACTGCAGATGGGGACTGTAGCCAAGAAATTAAAAGACGCTTGCTGCTTGGGAGGAAAGCCATGGCAAATCTAGACAGCACACTAAAAAGCAGAGACATCACCCTGTGAACAAAAGTGCGTATAGTCAAGGCTATGGTCTTCCCAGTTGCAATGTATGGCAGTGAAAGTTGGACCATAAGAAAGGCTGAGCACCAAAGAATTGAAGCCTTTGAACTCTGGTGCTGGAGAAGACTCCTGCGAGTCCCTTGGACTGCAAGGCGATCAAACCGGTCAGTCCTAGAGGAGATCAACCCTGACTGCTCTTTAGAAGGCCAGATCCTGAAGCTAAAACTCAAATACTTTGGCCACCTAATGAGAAGGAAGGACTCATTGGAGAAGAGCCTAATGCTGGGAAATATTGAGGGCAATAGAAGAAGGGGACCACAGAGAATGAGGTGGCTGGATGGAGTCACTGAAGCAGTAGGTGTGAGCTTAAATGGACTCCAGAAGATGGTAGAGGACAGGAAGGCCTGGAGGAACATTGTCCATAGGGTCGCGATGGGTCAGACACGACTTCGCAACTAAGAACAACAACAACAAATGTTCGCAGATCTGTTTTTGTTTCTTTGTGTGATCTTTTCCAGTATCTTTCCAGGTATTGATGTTAGGCTAATTGGTCTGTAGTTTCCTGAGTCTGTTTTTTTTTTCTTTTTTGAAGATGAGAATCACATAAGTTCTTTTCCAGTCCTCAAGTAGTTCCCCGTGTTCTATGATTTTTTTTTAATCCCATTTATATCCCGCCCTTCTCCGAATACTCAGGGCAGCTTACAATTTAAAGCACAAATCAATGTGCTTAGCAATAGCCTTCATTCTATGTATATGCCTGCTTATTAGGGCTTTAACACCCCCCCCCCCAGCCGCATTATTACAAAGTCAGCTTATGGCCCCCAACAATCTGGGTCTTCATTTTACCTATCTCAGAAGGATGGAAGGCTGAGTCAACCTTGAGCCTGGTGGTATGCGAACCTGCACTAATTGCAGGCAGCTGATGTTACTTAAGAAGGCATTAGCCCACTGCTCCACCAAGGCTCTTGAAAAATATGGTACAATGGTTCTGTGAAAACATCTGCCATCTCCTTCAGAACTCTGGGATGTAAACCATCAGGTCTCGGTGATTTATATTCATCAAAATCATCAAGATTCCCACACTTCTTGAGTAGTTTTTCCCTTTAGGATTTTCATCCATTGAATTTTTTTTAGGCACTCTCTGAGTTTGTTAAAATAAGCTCTTTTAAAGTTTAAGATACTACTTGTATTATGTTCTATTGCTTCTGTTTGCATTATATTGAATTCCAATATGATGTGGTCACTCTTGGCCAAAGTTCCAGCAATTTCAACTCCTTCTTTCACTTCTTTTCTATTAGTAAAAATTAGGTCTAGATAGTGCTTTTCCTCTAGTTCTCTCTTCTACCTTTTGGATGTCAAAGTTGTCAGCTAGGTTGGTTAGGAATCTGTTCGATCTCCCACTTGCTGCAGAGTTTGTCTCCCAGTTGATATCAGGTTAGTTAAAGTCTACCATTACTACTGTGGCAAATTTCCTATATACATTTGTTAGTTCTTTAGCAAAAAGTTTACCTATTTCTTCCGCTTGGTGGGTGGCCTGAATAAAATAAATAATAAGATTGAATTCCTCTTTTAATAGTCCCATTGACCATGGAGGTTAATATTGATCACTTTGGGGAAACCTGCTGCAGAGGGTGTGGAGATAACCTTAACCAAAGTAAGTAGGAGACATTAAGAGAAGCTTGGTCCTGGAAAAGGAGAACTAGTAAGAAAGAAACTCAAAATAAACCCACATTGATTCTGTTTGGCATAAGAGGGGCAAAAGGAAATTCTAACAAGTTTTCAAGATTACATTATTAGACTCTATAATCAACTAACGTTTCTGTTATCCTTGTAGAGTTTGTACCTTCAGCTGTCTTATTGTAAAATCCTGAAAGTACCCACCAGTTTTGGAACTACCTGGACTTGAAGGCTCTAGGTAGGGGAACTTTTCTATCTTTTCCTTCCTTTTCTATCTTTACCAGAACATTTTCGGAAATGAAGGTGAAAATCTGAAAAATTCAATGGTCTCTGGGCCACTTCTTTCAGAAACCATTTGGATTATCAAGGATTATAGCCTTGATTAATGTTCTTCATGACCATTTTGAGACTGAATTATAAAATAGTTATTCTCAAATAATCATGCCTTATGTCTGAAACAACAAGAATCTTATGTTTAAGATTCCATGCTCCACCTGATAATGCAGAGTCAGCAGAAGATAACCTGGGCTAGAAGTTGGATTAATGAATAACTAATGTGCAAAACTTAATGATAAATTCTCCATTATTTCAAAAATGGAGAAGTAACACCAATATTATACTCAGCCCATTATCTTAAGACTTTGTTCAGAAAATTGTACTAATTGCTGAGCATTGCACTTCAAAGAAATGTTATATGCTTTGGAAAGAATGTTGAAGATTTCTGGAGGCAAAACTTCTGAAAAGGGGACATTGAGCCCTGTTGTAAAATTATACCAAATTTTCAGCTATGTTAGAGGATAGAAGGATACTTAAGATGATGATAGTAAACTGAAAATGATACTGTGTTGTGATACCTAAACACTATTTTATATCAATAAAGGAGAATATTTGTAACCCAGGATTAAAATGAGGGGTTTTTGATACTCTCTGAGCTTGGTTGTTTTATTGCAGGTGTTCCATTATCCAAACCACGTGACATCATCAGTGCTAGTGGGTAAAGAAACGTCTAGAAGAAAATAACCAAACTCAGAGAGAGACCAAGGACCCCTCACTGTTTTATATTACTGCAGGCAAATTTTTGCATATTATGAGTAACATGATGTAGAAATATGATTAAACAGGAAGTGGAAATGTGACTGAACAGTAAGTCAATATGATCATCAGCCCTGGGTAAAGCCTCTTATTCTATCCTGCTTAACGGACAACTATTTCAGTGATTTAAGTAGAGGGGAGCAATAACAGAATCAGATTAACATATTGTGGTGAAAGCTTTCATGGGCTGCTAAACAGAGGCCACAAGGAAGGAAGCCAACTTCTCATCCACAAAATTTGCCTTTGAGAATGAAACAGCATTAGAATCAAACACTGTTTCCAGGAACATTCAGTCCAAGTATTGTGGTCAGGGCACTCTGTACAATCAAGCTGTTGTCTTCTCCTGAGCAGAATTAGGCATCAGAAATAGGAAAACATAGTTATAAAGTCTAAGTTCCAATTCCAAAAAGGGTTACTCACAGAGAAACATATAAAAAGTAACCAATATGTTGATCCAGAATCAAAAACGAACCAGTCAGAGTTCTGGCTAGGTCTCCTAGACTAAAAGAAATTCATTCTGATTCAAATCCTCTCCTTTTTCCAAAGGAGACAGCTATCTAAATGATGCTAAGTGTTTTCCAAATAAGACTAATAGTAATAATAATAATAACAACAATAATAATGTTTTAAAACCTCAGTCTCTTCCTTTCCTCAATTATAATCTGATTTGCCTCTTGATAGTTCATAATAGACCAGAATAAATGATCCTGTGAACTGGGAAAGGGTAGATTTCATCCAGCTTTAAGTTCTTGGGCTGTGTTGAGCCCAGAGTCGCTAGATAATGAGATGAGCAGCATCTAAATTAAAATACAAGTAAGTGAATAAATTAAGCTTGGAGAGCAAGGGCTGTTTTCTTGTGGATGGGCTAAAGTATCCTGCAATTTCCTTTCCTTTCTGCCTTTATGATGCTTCCAGCTGGGAAGTTTTACAACATTTTTTTTAAAGCACAGAAATCAAGAATTGTACTTAAATATAGTTTGAATTTGGGCCCCGATAGGACTTCCTAAAAAATGAATTCAAGGTAATATTATATTATGTATTTATAAGAATGACACTTTAAAATGCTTTGAAATCTCTTTTGCTACAGTATATATTTCTTGAAAGTAGTAATGATTTTTTTCTTAATCTCTGGGCACATTTTGGAGATCAAAGATTCTGATAACTAAAAGTGATTCACTCATGCATTTTTCCTAAACACTCCTGGGAGAAAAGAGCACCAGAAAGAATATAAACATGGCAATCTAGGAATGCTTCCTTCAGAGGAATAAATCAGTAAATAAACCTTCACTATCAACTTCTGTAGAAACACACAAAAGAGAAAAGAGGCATCGTATTAAATCATCCTGTTTCTTGGATATCAGATCTCTCATTCTATGGCAGGGGTGTCAAACTCAATTTCATTGAGGGCCGCATCAGCATTGTGGTTGCCCTCAGGGGGCCGGGTGGGTGTGGCCTGGGTGGGTGTGGCCTGCTGGGTGGGCATGGCTAGAGTGCGTATGGCCTACTGGGTGGGCATGGCCAGCTCTACATTGTTCGCATCAAGGGTGCCTATGGGGGCCTGGGCAGAAGTGGGACAGATCTGAGGGTCTCTGGCAGAAGGAGGGTCTTACTGTGCTTACTGTGAGTTCTTGGGCTAGGATGACAAACATTTCTAATAACAGAATTAGATTTCCTGAAGCCTGCGGATTCTTTCAACTCCTCTCAACCAATAGATATTCATCCACTGGACCAGTATGGAAGACAGGAGATCCCAACCTCTTTGCCCAGAGGTCCTTTGGGTCCGCACCTCCTGGCCCTCTCACCTCCTTTGGGATAACATCACAGTAGCTGCTGCCACCACCACTTCTTGTCTTCCATGCAAAGTGGGGCTTACCTGGCATTCTTCTCAATCCCAATGCCAAGCAGTAGCATCAGAAAAAAAAAAATATTTCTCTCTCTTTATTGTGAGAGTGACAAGGTGAAGTGCTATTTCTTAGTCCCACTCCATAGTAAAGGAAGAGATGCAGAGGTAGCAGGTTTTGGTACCCAAGAAGCTTCTCTTAATTCCAGGGGATTGATGTTGAAGAGAGGAAGAAGGTATTTTATGGTACTGGGAGAATCAGCAACAAAAAGCTGCTTTCTACACTTATTTTAGCAACCCCATCCCCAATTTCCTCTGTCACTCACAGCAAGAAAAGATAGGAGAATCTTGTCCTCTGGTGTCACAGGAATCACCTGGTAGAGAACTGATAGCAGAAGTCTTGGAGAAGTCACAAGAGGGAGACCAGAAAGACAATGGCTGTAATGGCACAATGGAAACCCTGGTCACATGCATGGTACCTCCAATGCCTCTTAAATAGGGGCAATTTTCATTACCTGGTCAGCTTGACTTTACCAGCTTGACTTTCTTGTACCTCCTTCCTTTTTAGCTGTCTGTCCTTGCTATTTGTTTCTCTTTTCACCCCTCCTGGATGGTGGGGGAAAAATATGGGGGAGGAGGAGGAGAAAGGGGGAACTCAGCTTCTCTCTCCCTTCTCTTGTCACAGCCATGGGTATCCAATACCAAGTAAGATTGAGATATTTCTCATCCTATTTCTCTTCCCCCTCTCCTCCTTGTGCTTCTTGTGGAGAGAGAAACCCTATTTTGTTTTCTTGCCAAGGTAAAATGGGAACAGAAGTGTGCTTTGTATGTTTTTTCATCAGCTCCCATAGTGGCAAAGCGGACTTTGATGCTATTGTGAGGAAAATCCACAAGGATTATTATTTCATTTTCTATTCCATTTCAATAACCAAGATTTGCATCTGATGAACTGGATTTACAAGAACAAAATCATGTACCATAATAAATAAGTTAATTTTTGAGATACTACCATTTTTATTTTCTGCAATTGACAAAAAGCACCATTTTCCTTCTGGAATAGTTGAACAAATTATCAACCCTAAAAACACTATTCAATTCATTGCCAGTCAAGTTCCTTTTTTTATATAATACTGTGATATACTGTACTTGACTCCTTGATCCTTTTGATCTTTTTTTTATCAAAAAAGTAAATCAGCAATTGAAAATTTTAAGTAGCTCTTATTTATTCATAGACAGGCTTGCATAGAATTCATTTATGATGAAAGATTAACCTTTATATTACAGGGGGGGGGGAAATCAGCTTCTCAAGAGCTACACACACAAACACACACACACACACACACAAACAGACAAGCAAGTAATTAATTTATATTGATTTTTCCAGGATTTCATCCAGGAGATAATTTATTTATATTTATTATAAATTTATTTATATCTCTTTATTCTTTAATTACTGCTTTTTTTGCAAAAAAATGAACACAGATACGTATATACACTATAGTATACTGTAATAAGAAATTGTTGAATAAGTAAAAGTATCTTGTGCAACTAATCTTATTAATTCTCCACATCAAACCTGCTTCAAGTTCATATTGTGGAAAGACTTCAATAGCTATATAACAATAAAGGAAACCATTACCTATATATATATATACCATATATATATGTAAATGTAAAGGTTCCCCCGCACATGCATGCTACTTGTTTCCAACTCTAGGGGCCAGTGCTCATCTCCGTTTCA
>JAKJMR010016980.1:78907-115815 GCA_024449315.1 Daboia siamensis
TAAAGGTAAAGTTTCCCCTGCACATGTGTGCTAGTTGTTTCCGACTCTAGGGGCCGGTGCTCATCTCTGTTTCAAAGCCAAAGAGCCAGAGCTTGTCCGAGGACTTCTCCAGGGTCATGTGGCTGGCATGACTGGATGCCAAAGGCGCACGGAATGCTGTTACCTTCCCACCATAGTGGTCCCTATTTTTCTACTTGCATTTTTACGTGCTTTCGTACTGCTAGGTTGGCAGAAGTTGGGATAAGTAAGAGGCGCTCACTCTGTTATGCGGCACTCAGGATTCGACCCACCAAACTGCCGACCTTCTGATCGACAAGCTCAGTGTCCTAACCCACTGAGTGACCGCATCCCTAAAGATTTTATAAACACCTTTAAAATAAAAATAAAGGTGAACCGTAAGTTTCTAAATCTCAAAAAGGTTTCTACATTTCAAAAATGTTTCTAAATCTCAAAATCATATAGCAGTCAGTTATTAGAACCGCTTAGAACAAGCAGGTCAAAAGTGACTGCGAGTTTGACATGCCTGTCTTAGAACTCTTTTAGAATAATGAAAAAAGGAAATGGTTTTTGTGCTATCTCATCTCTGATTTTACACCAAAACAAAAGAAACTCATTTTATTGCTTAATTTATCTAAATAACCAAACGGAGATCTTGTTGTATAGAAGATACTGTTTCCAGAAGAACATAAGACTGCATATAAAAAGGGTAAAGGAGTCCCTGAAGATTTTACGCTGCTAATCATTGCCAGCCATAAAGGGTGAGTTTCATCTCTGTTTCAAGGCTATTGAGCCAGTATCATCTGAAGACATTTCAATGGTCAAGCGGGGACGAGTAACAGGCTCACTCTGCTATGCAGCACTCGGGATTTGACCCACCAAATTGCCGATCTTCTGATCGACAAGCTCAGCGTCCTAACCCACTGAGCCACCACGTCCCTATATATATATATATATATATATATATATATATACATATATAATTTTTTTTTATTTTGGTGTGATTACAGTCTGTGGATGGCCTTGGGTTAGGCTGAAGCAGGCAATAAGATTTGTCCCGTGTTTGGGGCCTAGCAAGGTATTCTAAAATACTTAACAAACACTTAACATATGTGTGTACACACACACACACACACACACACACACATATATATACATACATATGTTAATATTGAGCATTATCTGACAAAAAGAAGAATTAGAGATTTTTACAAAGCTTGCTAGGAAAAAGAGCAAATTATTTTAATTCCCACAATTCTGAAAGAATAATTTCCAGCTATTATGGAAATAACTCCAAATTATTTCTGATGTTTGTGAGAAATCTACAGCAGGTGATGGCATCTGGCCAACATGAGCTGATTTTATAAAGCTAATATTGTAGCTTTATAAATTGAATGCATATTTTAAAATCATGGCCAATTAACTGACTCCACAAAACATGACAGAAGTTAAATGAGTTGAAGAGTTAAACAAAGGCTGTCCTGATTGGAATTTGGGTAAAAGACCATTAGGAAATCCTGGTTTATAGTTAGAATAGGAAGATAAACAATAATCTCAGAGAATAAGGCAATAACCAATTGTTGTATCGCTGAATGCAACCACAAAAAAGTCTCTGTGAAATTCTTGTTTTCATATTTTTGCAGTTCTCTTGCTGTTTTGCCATTAGAGAAGTTTGTGCACTAAAGTCAAACTGTGTTAATGAATTTGAATCAAATAAAACCAAACACACACTGTGTTCAGAGGGGGTCCTTTTCTTTGTATTTTTAAGCAACAATATTAACTGCAGATAAATAAGCTGTCTGCTTAACTTAAGAGCTACTAAAGACTTTGAGAAATGTTTAATAACAGTTGTTGGAAGAAAGCTTTCTTACAAACTAGTCTTACTGTTGCAAGAAATTATTAAGTTCAGAGGGAAATTGAAATGGATTTGCTTTGGTTTAAAGATTTTCTCATCCTTGTGTCCTGTAATTGACAAAAATAAAAAAACAACCAACAGGTAAGGTTTAATGCAATAACAATAAGGTGAGCTCCAGATACTTTCTGTGAAGCTGGATTAGTTTAGATCAGCTAAAGCTCTATAAAATTAGGTGTTTTGGCATAATTGTATTAATATTGTTTTGGATTGTTTTATCTGTTCTTACTTGTCTCAAGGGACTTTGCATATAAGTGACATTTACAGATCAGTAGCATTTGGATTGTTACAGTACTTTTAGAAGAGCTATACCAAGATCAATGAGTCTTAAAATTAACCATGACTATGTGAATTTCCATTATTTTTTAGTCTATCCATTTATCTTCTTATTTCCTTTTCTCAAAAGCAAACAGTTTCTTAGAACAATAGAAACCAACTATTTTCTCCAATATTAAAAACTAGTTGAGATTGTGCAGTTGTTTTGCTAAAGGGGTAGCTGAAGTCTTCTCAGAACAAAGATGTCATCCAATAAGAAGAGAACAAAATAGCCTTGTAGAATTATGTCAAGGTGTACAGTTGGAAGAACTAGAAACCAAACACATCTAGAATCATATGGCACATGAGACAGAGGCAGAACACATGCTGCACGCATAGTAAGTCCTATTGGAATGACTCAGATGGAAAGACATTTTCTTCCTAATTATAGAAATTAAATTTCCCTTGAGTTGAACTTGTCTCTGGACAAACAAATGCACATATCATATCATATCATAATATCATATCGTATTAGTATTTGAAATATTTGCTATTGTCTTTTTCTATTTTTTTTAACTGGGGGTGCAAGAAAATTGGTTTCCATCTTTCAACTAGTCTATTTTGAAGAAATTCCAAGAGAACTATTTGCTTTTTAATAAAAGTGATTATCAGAAAAGGTGCTACTAAACTCTGATTTGTCACTCCCTTTGTCTGATGTCCCTTCAATCACTACATTTTCCTTCTGAGTTTTGGAAAAAATATTGTGAATACCACCCAGTTCTTTACTTGTCTAGCATAATCTTTTTATTTTTTATTCCATACAATTTAATGGTATTTTAGGGAGGCATTGATTTTATGTAATCAGTGTTTAATGGGAATTTACTGAACCCAAAATTAATTGTTTAATTACATCCTGACTTTATTTATTAAAATCTGTTTTAGCCTAGATCAGGGGTGTCAAACTCAATTTTATTGACGGCCGCATCAGCATTGTGGTTGCCCTCAGGGGGCCGGGTGGGTATGGCCAGAGTGGGCATGGCCTACTGGGTGGGCGTGGCCAGAGTGCATATGGCCTACTGGGTGGGCATGGCCAGCTCTACATCGTTCACATCAAGGGTGCCTATGGGGGCCTGTGTAGGAGTGGGACAGATCTGAGGGTCTCTGGCAGAAGGAGAGTCTCTGGGCCAGGGCCAAGGCAATGGGGGCCCTTCCCTCACTGTTTCCAGGATGGCTTTGCGGGCCACATAAAACCACTTCGCGGGCCAGATCCGGCCCTCGGGCCTTGTGTTTGACATGTCTGGCCTAGATTAACTTAGTGCTCTGAAAATCATGTATGTTATGTTAAACATAATGAAAGTATCCTTAGAATTAATAAAGATGAGAGACAATCAAAGCTATAAAAACCTGGTAGAGAAATGAAAAATTAAAGTTCTACAATGCAGAGCGATCTCTTCAGAAAACAGTTCTTGCAGTGTTTAGGTTTTCTGTTTTTTTTTTCAACCCCCTTAACATACTTGAGATTTTCTAATCTCTTTCTTTTGCATTGCAGAGAACTGATGGTAGTTCTGTTAGTTTATACTATTACACATATTTCTATTACCCAGAGGCTTCTTTCACTGCTCTTACTTCCCAGTCTGAAAAAAAATCTATAGTAAGAACATTCAAACAAAACATACACATCCTTCCTGCCTTCAAATACAATTACAAGAATATCACACTGTATCAAGGAAACCTGTTCTTCTTTGAAAAAATTCTAAAAGCAAATTCCTTTTCATGTAACTGAGATATGATAGGAAAAAAAGTGCAACTTTTTCCCATGTCAGACTAATTCAGTCATTGGGTGCCAATCTAAGGAAGATTATGAAAAGAGAAAGGTAAGGAAGACAGTTTGGAATTACAGCCAATTATGATCATTCCTGACTTAACTAATCATGGAAAAAATGGCTTCAAAGAAATCTTCATGGCTAAACAGAGATTGGAACATGTTTTTCCAAGCCCAACATTTGTAGTAATGTATGCGGTGGCTCAGTGGGTTAGGATGCTGAGCTTGTCGATCAGAAGATCAGCAGTTTGGCGGGTCGAATCCCAAGTGCCACTTAACAGAGTGAGCACCTGTTACTCGTCCCAGCTTCTGCCAACCTAGCAGTTCGAAAGCACGTAAAAATGCAAGTAGAGAAATAGGGACCACTATGGTGGGAAGATTCCGTGCACCTTTGGCGTCTAGTCATGCCAGCCACATGACCATGGAGACGTCCTCAGACAAGCGCTGGCTCTTCGGTTTTGAAACGGAGATGAGGACCGGCCCTTAGAGTTGGAAATGACTAGCACACATGTGCTGGGGAACCTTTATCTTTACCTTTACTTTTACAGTATAATATTGATGCATAGGAGAAAGATAAATGCTTTCATTAACTATAGCTAAAGTATAGGTAGATTTTACAAAATATTTCATTTTTTCAAAACTGAAGACCATTTTTTGAAATATTTATTCAAAAGAATAATCTTGTTATGTTTGGTGGAGTTTGGTTAATAACCAGTGAACAATGCTTGATGTGTAGTGACTCCATGCAACCTTTTGTGCAATAACTTGTAAAGCTTCCTAGTCCAGTCCAATAGCCCATCCATCTGTCTTGCTTTTCGCCTTTCTTCTGCTTCTTTAAATCATTCCAAATATAATCATTTTTCTAGATTCTCATCCACTTTCATTACATGTCCAAAAGCTTCTGCTTGCTAATAATTACCTGAATTCAATAGTCACTCTTTATTTGGTCCAAGATGATTGACTGACTGACTGACTGATTAAGCCAAGAGAGAAGAGAAAATTATCCCTATATTGGGAATCCAGAATGCAATCCTAAGCAGGTGCCAGAGAGCAAATCTTATTGACCTCTATAAGAATCTGAAAATATAAAAGGCAGGAGACTGTGGGGGAAGCTACCTTTATTACTGATATTGCTCCACAATACTCTCTGCCTTTGGGACCACTATCTTTTTTAGTTCTATACTGATATTATTTATTTTTCTGACTTTAAAGACCATCATATCATTTTAAGATGGAGAACTCTTGGTGAATTTTTTGAATTAAAATTCTGGGTTGTTTTTTTCACGGGAGCTCTGTAATTCTGGTAGCAAATGCTCCTAGGAGTTTTGTCTTTGAGTCAACGGGAAGTAGAAGGAACTCTAAATTATCTCTGTCATCATCATCAAAGTATTATATCAACAACAGCAGCAATCTAGGCTGTTTACAGATCTTGTTTTGATCAAATAGCCTCATTAAGACCATCAAGAGGTTGATCAAGCACTGATTGGTTTTCTGAGCTATTTGTACTAGGGTTGAGCACATTTGCTGCAGTTACCAAACTTAAAAGCTGGCTGGATTCAGATTTCCAGCATTTCAGGACATACTGTTTCATCTTACTTGTTTTAACTGCCATATCCATACATTTCAGTTGTTGATTTTGATCTGAGATTTTTTTTATTACAATGACCAGTCTCAAACAATATACTTCTTTGTTATATTCTCATTTCTTTTGGTAAACTTGTGGCTATGTATCTGTTTAAATGCTATACGATATGGATTTTGCACTATTCAAGCTTAATTTCTTAGTTTGTCATCAATAACAGTTATTTCAGAGTTACAGTAGTTTTCTTAAAATAATTTTGCAAGAATAAATACCATGTTGCCCAAAATAACCAAGTACTGAATACTGTCTCCTTGTTCAAAACAACCATAAAATATAAGCAAGGCTAAAATAAATAGGCACTGAAAAATGCTGTTACAAACACACATAATCATTTACAAGTCTGTGATGGTAGTGTGAGCCTTCCTCACTTCCCCCTAAGTGTGGAACAAATGTGTCCTGGTATGTTTTCATCCTTCTTCTTATCCCTGGCTCTTAGCTGAATAGGCTTACAGCCAATCTCTAATTTTAGGCAAGCATTCTCCCTATTCTCCTGCTATATGTTTTTGCTATACATATGATCTAATGTTCTTTGGTTGCACATTACAATGATACAGTCAGGAGCTATTACTTGTTATTACCTGTTATTGTCTAATCATGAATCTTGTGATCCATAGATGGTTGATTTATACCAGGGAAGAATGCTGAGCTCTGTCAGCTGTACCTAGTTAGATCTGCCACTCTTATGTACATTATAGGATATCTCTTGCTTTTATTTCTTCAACAAAGGACTTGATTTTATTGTGTTGGATGAAGATTGTGCCATTTTGTTTACTCTCTTTTGATTTTGGCAGCACTAGGTGCTATACTTGTCATTATATGCAGGCCAATCACAAGTGTAAGCTTTCCATCATGATCTATTGGCTCCTGCCAATCACAGAGTCAGGAGAAGGTACCTGGTCACTCCCCATCAGCATGGGCATTCACCTGAGTGAGCTTCACATGCACTTTACTACCTCCTTCACCCATTATACTTTCTCCTGGTCTCTTATCTGTCTGGTGGTCATTTCTGAAAGTTGACCCATGTTCAGAAATAATAGATAGATTAATTCTTATAACAGCAATGTTGTACTTTATATTGAGTTACCTTGGATCCCACTCAATTCCATCCTTCACTTGAAGAAGTCCTTTGTATTCAACCCCAGTAAGTTAGTTTCCTCCAGTTGCTAGGATACTAAGGAACAGTGGCCATCTACAGTACATCTCACCTGTCATTTTTTTAAAAAAGGCTGCTATTATTTAAACATTCAATTTCATACATGCCTTAAGAAAGAATATGCAAAGCATGTATTACATTCTATGGGTCTCTAATGGTTTAAAACCATAAGTGTATGAGAAAGGAAAATCTGATGTGTTTTGTAAGTCTCACACCTGAATGCCTAACTAGTTTTACACATGGCATGATAGAACATGAAATAAGAAAGAACCTTGTCCTTGTATATTCCCTACCTCTGTTATTTTTTTTTAAAAAATGTGCATCTTAATGATGTGATAGAATAGTGTCAAAACATTTTTTCTATTGTATGTGAGTAGAAACCTAGCACATCAGTGCACTTTTTATCCTCTGACATTGCTCTCTCTGTATAATATTTATTCCATCTGTTCTTCTTGTCTATATTTCAATTAGCATCTATAAAGCATTATCATTATATTGGGGGCTAGAGAGTTAAGCTATAAGAACCATTAATATGGATACAACCTAGATTATAATATAACTAATATATTTTTTACTGAAACCTTTAAAAAAAGATGCTAACAAAAATTAATCAAAAGTAAGAAAGAAAAAACTAAAAAGAAGGAAACAGAATAAAAAGCAAAAAAGTGCAGGAAAAGAAAAAAGTTCAAGAAAAATAAAAAAGAAGGAGAGAAAATATAAAGAAGAATTTCTGGTGTTTTACTTATAAATTCAAATATATTTTGACATATCTGTCTAAAGTGACATCGTATTACTTCTCTTTCTACAATCTATTCTTTCTACTCATCTAAACCATAAATCAATAGCACTTTTTTCATTTTTTATGCAAAATGTCCATAGGAGTCTTCCAGTCATCAATAAATATCAATAACCACAGACATTAATCAATCGATTTCAGAAAAATGTATCAACTTCACCAACCCTTCTTCCACAGTGAGTAGTGTCAAATCTTTCCATTTCTGTGCATCCAGTAATCTCATCTGTGGTCATATATAGGTAGTCCTTCACTTACAACCACAATTAGAACCAGAATTTCTATTGCTAAGCATGGCAGTTAGGCAAATCACAGTCATGTTTAGGACTTTTTTGCCTTTTAATTGTTAAGTTAATCACTGCAGTTATTAAGTGAATCACGTGGTTGTTAAGTGAATCTGTCTTCTCCCATTGACTTTGCTTACCAAAAACCAATTGGGAAGGGTGCAGATGATGAACACATGATCCCATGATGTTGCTGCCCATTGTATAAATACACCCCAAAGTGCCTGAATTTTGATCACTTAACTGTGGGGATGCTGCAACAGTTATAACTAAAATAACTGCTTATAAGTGAATGCCGTTGTAACTTTGAACAGTCATTAAACAAACAGTTGTAAGTTGTGGACTACCTATATTGAAATAATCTTCCATGTTTTTTCCCCTAATAGTTTATCCATTAATCCTAACTCTACTTATGTCCAATCCAAACAGCAATCTAAATGATTGGCAACAGCCCAGTCAGGATTGATACCATAGTGGGGAAGGCAAACTATTGAATGCACTCCTACACTTCTATGCTGGATCTTGTGGAATGGATCTTATGCTTTTATTCAAAATTAAAGGAAAAAAAGAAGCTCTAAGCATTAGCCACATCTGTAAAATACTGTATATTTCCACTTATTGTCTCATGTTTGGATACTAACAGAGTTGACTGGAAGATGCCAGGCTCAGAAAGTTTTCCTTAGTATTAAGGTCCTAAATTTCATGAGATAAAATTTTTTCTTTTTTTTATTAAAGAGTTTTACAAAAAAATTTACAATACATATCCCCAAAACCCACCCACCCCAAACCACCCCCCTTCCCCCCCACTTCCCAGAGCTGAATACAGGGTTATAGATATAATAATCATATTCTAACTAAAATTATCCATTATAAAATTAACCAAATTCATAATGTGCTTTAATCCCCTTTAACATAGATACATTCAAATTATTAAAAACATAATAATAATAACTTAAAAAAATATAATCAATACTAATACTAAAATTAATAACAATATCCCTCTAAAATCTACTCATAAGCTAAGTGGAACTTTTTAGTCCCATATTTATTCTGAATGTAATCTATCCATTTTCTCCAAACTGAAATATATCTTTCTTGTGAATGATCCTTCAAATAAGCAGAAATCTTAGACATTTCTGCAAGATTCGATACTTTAAGTACCCATTCTTCTATAGTAGGCAAATTATCCTTCTTCCAGTATTGTCCCACCAATAACCGTGCTGCTGTTATCAAATTCAAAAGATAAACAATTTTCTTGAGTTAGACTTAATTGCAGGACCTCAGAAGCCAAAGGTTAATATCCTCTATATTTTGTATCAATCTTCTGATTCATTAAATATTGCATCTAATATTGCATGCTACTCTCTGTAGATGCTTTATCTGAACAGCTTGAATGTTATCCGAGCCACAAAGCTAATTGAAACATACAATTTTCTTCATTTTCTTCTCCCCAGATATTTTACCAAATCACAATTAACCAAGTCTTCATGCTACAGACACCTTTTACCTATAGCATCTTAGTACTTACGTCTTTTTAATTTACAGTGCCACAGGCTTCATTATTTGACTATTCATTATGTTGCTCCATTTTGTTAAAAATGTTTTGGTATTGATGCTTGGCTGTTAAAAGTGTAAGGAGATAAATGAGCAGCTGATTTTCAATTCTCTTGACCTTGCTTGTTTGGATTTTTTTTTTTTTTGGTCCCCCATTTTACCTCTTCAAGTTATTCTTCACATATTATTTTTATTTAACACATGGAGGCTCTTGTTTTAACTTCAAAACTTATTTGGCTGTCACATATTTAGTCTCTTGGAAAATCTCATTCACCTTCCAGCAGCTATTTGAAAAGAAGGGTTGTGTGAGTCAGCCCTGAACTGATTCCAACCGGAGATTTGAAATTTAAAAGGGGCATGATCCAGCTAAAATCTGTTATTAGACTACAAACAGTTTCAATTTTAGCCACTTCAAAATTCAATCTGAAAAAAAAACACATTAGTTTGCAACCTAAGCCAACAACTTGTTAAGCAAAGAACTTAATTGTGCTGAACCAATGCAGAAATTGCTCTACGCCAATTAAAGACTTCCAAAAACAATTTTTAAAAATATACTCTTTCTTTTCAGTTTGCTTTACTGGGGTGTCAGGTTTTGTATGATTCTATTCAGTAACAATTACTAAACTCTATTATATTATTATTCAATTATTATACTATATAGTGTTACTAGCTGTTTTCTTCTTAGATATCCTGTGGTGCCTTCCTTTGAATATTTTTGTTGTTGTTATTTCTCTGTTAATGGGCAGCATATAAAGAATTTGTGCCTTTCTGCATTGTGCTTTGTTTTGCTGTACCTCTGTGCTTTGGTTCCTTAGGATTATGCACTCTCCTTGAAGAAAAACATCTTATTTTATTTAGCTGCTTTTCTACATTTGCTGGTGGCTACAGAGCTTCCAACAAATAGATTTAAGGAATTAGATCTGATAGACAGGATACCTGAAGAACTATGGACAGAGGTTCTCAACATTGTACAAGAGGTAGCAAACAAAACCATCCCAAAGAAAAAGAAATGCAAGAAAGCAAAATGGCTGTCTGAGGAAGCTTTGCAAATGGCTGAGGAAAGGAGGGAAGTGAAAGGCAAGGGAGAAAAAGAAAGATACGCCCAATTGAATGCAGAATTCCAGAGAATAGCTAGAAGAGATAAGAATTTCTTCTTAAATGAACAGTGCAAAGAAATAGAAGACAACAATAGAATAGGGAGGACCAGAGATCTTTTCAAGAAAATTGGAGAGATGAAGGGAACGTTTCATGCAAAAATGGGCATGATAAAGGACCAAAATGGCAGGGACCTAACAGAGGCAGAAGAGATTAAGAAGAGATGGCAAAATTACACAGAAGAACTATACAAGAATGAGCTTAACATACCTGATAATCACAATGAGGTGGTCACTGACCTCGAGCCAGACATCCTAGAATATGAAGTGAAGTGGGCCTTGGAAAAGCTGAGCAACAACAAAGCTAGTGGAGGTGACAATATTCCAGCTGAGCTATTCAAAATCTTAAAAGACGATGCAGTAAAAGTGCTACACTCAATTTGCCAGCAAATTTGGAAAACTCAACAGTGGCCACAGGATTGGAAAAGATCAGTTTACATTCCAATTCCAAAGAAAGGCAGTGCCAAAGAATGTTCAAACTATCGCACCATTGCACTCATTTCTCATGCTAGTAAAGTTATGCTTAAAATCCTACAAGCTAGACTTCAGCAGTATGTGGATCGAGAACTACCAGAAGTACAGTCAGGATTTCGAAGAGGCAGAGGAACTAGAGATCAAATTGCCAACATATGCTGGATAATGGAGAAAGCTAGGGAGTTCCAGAAAAACTTCTACTTCTGCTTCACTGACTATGCTAAAGCCTTTGATTGTGTGGATCATAACAAACTTGGCAAGTCCTTAAAGAGATGGGTGTACCAGACCATCTTATTTGTCTCTTGAGAAACCTATATGCGGGCCAAGAAGCAAAGTGAGAACTGGACACGGAACCACTGATTGGTTCAAAATTGGGAAAGGAGTCCGGCAAGGCTGTATACTGTCGCCTTGCCTATTTAACTTATATGCAGAGCACATCATGAGAAAGGCAGGGCTAGATGAATCAAAAGTTGGAATTAAGATTGCCGGAAGAAACATCAACAACCTAAGATATGCAGATGATACCACTCTAATGGCAGAAAGTGAAGAGGAACTGAAGAGTCTCTTGTTGCAAGTGAAGAAGGAAAGTGCAAAAGTTGGGTTGAAATTAAACATTAAGAAAACCAAGATCATGGCATCTGGCTCTCTCAATTCCTGGCAAATAGATGGGGAAGAAATGGAGGTAGTGACAGATTTTATTTTCCTGGGCTCCAAGATCACTGCAGATGAAGACTGTAGCCAAGAAATTAAAAGATGCTTGCTCCTGGGGAGGAAAGCCATGGCAAATCTGGACAGCACACTAAAAAGCAGAGACATCACCCTGTCAACAAAAGTGCGTATAGTCAAGGCTATGGTCTTCCCAGTTGCAATGTATGGCAGTGAAAGTTGGACCATAAAAAAGGCTGAGCGCCAAAGAATTGAGGCCTTTGAACTCTGGTGCTGGAGAAGACTCCTGCGAGTCCCTTGGACTGCAAGGCGATCAAACCGGTCAGTCCTAGAGGAGATCAACCTGACTGCTCTTTAGAAGGCCAGATCCTGAAGCTAAAACTCAAATACTTTGGCCACCTAATGAGAAGGAAGGACTCACTGGAGAAGAGCCTAATGCTGGGAAAGATTGAGGGCAATAGAAGAAGGGGACGACAGAGAATGAGGTGGCTGGATGGAGTCACTGAAGCAGTAGGCGTGAGCCTAAATGGACTCCAGAAGATGGTAGAGGACAGGAAAGTCTGGAGGAATGTTGTCCATAGGGTCGTGATGAGTCGGACACGACTTTGCAACTAATAACAACACAGAGCTTCCAAAATGTGTCTCTTCTCCACTCTTCTCTCATCTCTTCTCACACTGGACTTAAGGTTGCAGCTTTATTGGCAACTATGTTGTGATGTCTATGGAGATTCTCAGTCATCCAGGTCATGATTGTCCCAAAAATATTTTTTTCAAAAGGCAACTGGATTTTGTTTTTCTTAATCACATTATTTGCTGTGATGATGCTGGAGAAAAAGCTCATATGGAAGGGAAAGAAACAGCACAGGTGTCTTCAATTTTTCTAAGCTACCTGCTCTTCCTCTGGACCAATTCAAGTGGAAAAGTCTACCTAGCTGTCTCTGATCATTGAGTTTTGTGGATTGCCAAGAATTTTAGCATAGGTAACCTGGCAAACCTGGCCCCTCCCTTGACCCTCATCTCCAGGTTCAAAGGAATTCCAAGGTAGGATTCCTTATCATGGATAGAACTCAGTTGTGTAAAAGCTGTATCAAGCAATTATACTACATTAGCAGAAGTAGTCTGGCACTGTGAGGTACAATAGCAAAAGATCGGTTACAAAAAAAATGACTGGCATAGAAAAAACACAGTATTTGCAGGCTTCCTGGCCCACTTTTTTGAAAATAGTAAATGCTTGGACATGTGCTTACTGTGTGTTCATGTGACACCCATTCATCATACATTATTAAGAAATTGGCATAAGCCCCAATTGTGTAAAATTTAAATATAAGGTTTGACCCAAAAAAAATTATTGGACAGTAAGTTGCTGAGAGTTGAGTTAAAACATTTTATTTTACTGGGAGCCTTTTTTTCCCCCCACAGGAAGACAAATAGCTACAACCAAGTTCAATGCCGCCATCTACTGGTGCATTGATCCCAGGAAATTAGTTCTGCATCTCTTTCAACTAGGGAAAATATAAAGACACTGGGAATGGATGCAATTTAAATCATGTTTAGACTAATCAGTTGGAATTCTGGAATGATGTGAGGTTTCAATATATTAAGAGCTTTTTCTCAATAGTAGTCCAAAATGATGACTTCAAACAACTGTTAAGTTTTAAAACAGAAATTAATTTTTCTCAAATATAATTTTATTAGTTATTAATTTTTAAAATTGCAATTTCTTTTATTGAACTCATGGGTTCAAAATTACAATGGCACTGAAATAAGCAACTTATAACCTGTCCTCATACTTAAAACCATTGCAGCATCCCTATAGTCCCTGTGATCAAGTATTTCATGTCTGGCATGCATTAATGACAGTACCAGCATCCTGGGATCATGTGGTTACCATTTGCAATCTTCTCAGTCAGTTTCTGACAAGCAAAGTCAATAGAGGAAGAACTTAACAACTGTGTGATTCACTTAATTGTGATAAGTCATTTGACAACCATGGCAAAAATGATTGTAAAATCAGGCAAGGCTCACTTAGCAATCACCACCCCAACTGTGGTCATAAATCGAGGACTACATGTATATAATCCTTTGAAAAAATATTTTCACTTTTGGGAGCTTCTGCATACCTAAGTAATAAATCAAGTAACAATTTGGACTTTTTAATCTGCTATCTGAAAAACTACTTAAGAATTGGACCATTTTCCCCCCACAGGTCCTAGGATGGCAAGTTAAAACTTCCTCTCATTATATTTTTTTCCTCCATAGAGTCTTTCAGCAGAGATTGGTAGAGACTGTTAAACACTGGTGCCTCATTGGAAATTACCTATTTATTGTGGGCATTTTTACATGTGTGATATATGTACAGCTTCTGAATTGGCTTCACATTCCAGAACATCATTTAGCAATTGATTTTTGGCTCAGTTCTGGTGATTTTGAAAATCAAAAGATGCAAAGATGCAAAGCTGAGACGCTGCAATTTTGCTAAGATAAGCATTTTTCCATTTGCAGAAGTTTTGCCTTTATCTTGCTTTCCAATTCCCAGGCTGCATCAGTGCTAGCTGGTAAAAATGGCTTAAAAGTTATGCAACTCCTTCATAGAAAATATTGTGATTTTTTCTTCTTCTTGTGAAGCACATCATTGTAACATAAAATTAAAGACATGGAGGCAGGCGTGAGAGGAAAATAATGAATTTTGTTTTCCTTCTCAACATCATAGTTAGTTTTCCAACTTCTTATCTAGGATGAAAGATTGAATGGTGCAATGGCCTACAGGTGAAGACGCTCACCTCACACTCATGAGGTTGAGAGTTCAATTCTAGGCAGCAATAGATTTTTCTCTATTAGGGCGGAAAGAGAAAATATCAGCTGTGAACTCCCATTGGTGTCCAGAAGGGCAACCGGCCAGTAAACGCTCAACTCCATTCAGTCGCTCAGACTCCACCCCAATAAAAAGGATTACAGGGTCAAAAAAAAAAGTGTAGGATGAGAGAGTGAAAGCAGTGGTGGTATTTAAATATCCCTAAGTTCATGATGCAAAATGCTGCTTATCTTTCTTTAATGTGATCACTGTAGGAAACATAAACTTACTTCTGAGAATATAGTTCTCATTGCATTGTACAGATCACTGTTTTTCAACCTCTGCCAATTTAAGCTGGATAGACTTCAACTCTCAGAATTCCACTGAGGAACACTGATACAGATCTTCTTACTAATAGGCCCCTGGGCTTTGAGCTTAACTCCAATTTTTGCAGAACAAAATGAAAATTGTCACAGCATCTGAATGAGAGAAAAGAGAGCAAGTACATCTAAAGCACTTAGTATCAAAACAAAAACATGGCATTGGTGTCTGTTGTGTATTCACGTTAAGTTCATTAAACAAGTTATAAAGTTCTGAGGTAAACTCCGCGGCAGCTTTTGACAGCTGTCAAAAGCTGCTGGGTAGCGTCTGCGCATGCGTAGCTGTTTGACAGCTCTCGGCTGTCAAACTCCACCGGGCTACCGCGCAGGCGCTAGCAGTTGACAGCTCCAAGCTGTCAGAATGTTAAGAGCCGATTGGTCCTGCTGCTAGCGGGAAACCGGCTCCACCCTGATTGGCCAGCCGCCGGCCAGCTGAAGTATAAATAGAGGTGCTGTTAACTTGTTCTTTGCCCGGTTCCCAAATAAACAACTTTACCGTTGCCAGCTGTCTCGTCTGCTTCCTGCAACAGAGCACTGGCGACGAGGATGGGATCCGCTGCTTCGTGCCGCTGAAGTCACTACTAGGGAGAGAAGAGATTTTTTTCCCTAGTCAGAGCGAAGTCACTGCTGAAGTCACTACAGGGAAGCACAGCTTCCCCTCAGGCACGAAGCAGCACCCACAACCGGGACAGCATAGCCAATCTCGGCCACATCCGCGAATTCAACATTCGCCACCCCGAGTCTTGGGAGTCACACTGGGGGCAAGTAGAAGGGTTCCTGCTGGTCAATAAAATAACGGACGACCGAGCCAAGGCAGCAGCGCTCCTTTGCCTCAGCGGGCCCGCCGTATACGATGTGGCAGTCGGTCTGTTCAGCCCGGAGCCCATCGCCTCTATTCCCTATGCTGAACTCACGGAAGGACTGAGCAAGCACTTCATGCCGACCAAGTCCAAACTATTCTGGCGAGCACACTTCGCCCGACACCTCCAGCTGCCTGAGGAATCCGTCATTGACTTTATAGCACGGGTCAGACACGCCGCCCGCTGATGCCAGTTCCCTGACCTGGAGGAGTGGATCCGCGATCAGGTGGTCATCGGCCTGAAGACGAGCGGCTTCGGAAAAAACTAATCGCCAAGCCGACCCTAACGCTGGCTGAAGTCTCCATGGAAGCTGTGGCTTACGAAGACAGCCACAGCGAGAGCCCAAGGTCGCCTGACAGCGGGCCCTACGGGTCCGTGCATCAGGAGGACTGCCCGTACAACGTCTTGGAGGAGAACGATGTCTCCACAGACATAGACGCCGTCCAGCGCAGGTTTGAGAGGGTCAAGCTGCAACGGGACAACCGAAGATTCCCCCAAAACAACAGGCACGCCACCCAGCAGGGCATCAGGGCCAAGTGCGCCAGCTGCGGAGGTAATCACCCGAGGGCATCGTGCCGTTTCCGCAGTGCCAAGTGCCACGGCTGTGGCAAAACCGGACACCTCAGAGCCGTATGCCGCAGTCAGAGCCGGGAGAACCTACACAAGTTAGAGGTAACATCCGCAGGTATGAGCCCAGCTACGTCCCAGGGGGGGAGGAACTCCCAGCCTTTAGTGCTAACCGTTAGCCAGAGTAGGATGGCAGGGTCAGTCAACCTAGTGCTGAAGCCCAAAGTCAGGGTCAAGGTCCTACTCCAGGGAGTTTCTTGTGAGATGGAGGTCGATTCAGGGTCCGCAGTCTCCCTCATCTCATGGAAAACTTACAAAGACATTTGCAGCCAAAGCCGCCAGCGACCAACTTTACGGCCCACCAGTCTGCGGTTGGCTGATTTCCAAAAAAACCCCATCAAACTCAAGGGGAAGGCCACAATACTAACGGAATTTAGGGAATTTAAGGGACGCCTCACAGTCTTGGTCACGCAGGAGAACCGCACCAGCTTATTAGGACTCGACTGGTTCGAGGCATTAGGAATAGCTCTGACAGGTGTCAATGCTATTCACACTACGAGCTTAGAAGCTGTCTGCAAGCAATTCGCAGACGTCTTCGATGGCTCGTTAGGGAAATATACAGGACCCCCAGTAGCATTAAAATTAAACCCCAACATAATGCCCATAAGAATCAAAGCCAGGAGAGTCCCATTCGCACTTAAAAACAAGATGGAGAACGAGCTGGACCGGCTTGTCAGATTAGGAATATTAGAACCAGTCAAAGGGGGAGAGTGGGAAACGCCTATTGTGACCCCAATTAAATCAAATGGCCAAATTAGACTCTGCGCTGATAATAAAGCGACCTTAAATTACGCATTAAATGCGCACGCTTACCCCATCCCAGCAGTTAAAGATGTGCTAGCTGCCATTAAGTCTGGCGTCATTTTCGCAAAATTAGACTTAGCTCAGGCATACTTACAACTACCGGTCATCCCCGACACGGCCAGGGCGCAGACAATCGTTACACACAAAGGAGCATTTAAAATTAACCGTTTGCAATTCAGCGTCTCTGCAGCCCCAGGGATTTTTCAAGAAATTATGGAAAAAACACTTAAAGGAATCCCTGGGGTCTGCCCATCTTTTGATGACATCCTTATTGCAGGGGAATCTGAACTAGATCTGGCAAACAAATTGGAAGAAGTCCTCCGCAGGTTCAGAACTGCGGGGCTCAAATTGAAAAGAAATAAATGCTCCATAGGAGTCCCATCTACAGAATTTCTAGGTTATAAGATTGACGCTGAGGGAATTCACCCCACAGATTCGAAATTAAGCGCCATCAAAACAGTTCCCACCCCAAAAAATAAGCAACAGCTCCAGGCTTTCCTGGGGCTACTAAATTTTTATCACACCTTCCTCCCGCATAAGGCATCCATAGCGGAGCCCTTACACAGGCTCCTGGACAAAACAACACCCTGGTGCTGGTCTCCTCAGCACGACTCCAGTTTTAAGCTTCTAAAAAATCTGCTCACCAGCAATTCCACTGTAACACTATTTAACAACCAATTGCCCCTTTGCCTCGCATGTGATGCTTCCCCTTACGGGATCGGGGCTGTCTTAAGCCATCTAACCAGAGATGGGACCCAAATCCCAATCGCGTTCTACTCTAGGACACTATCCAAACCAGAGCGCAATTACGCGCAAATAGATAAGGAGGCTTTAGCCATAGTGGCGAGCGTCAAAAAATTTCATGATTACCTCTATGGGCGGAAATTTACCATCTTCACAGACCACAAGCCTCTGCTTGGGATTTTTATGTGGGACAAGCAAACACCCCAAATCGTCTCTCCCCGCATACTTAGATGGTCTACCTTTTTATCTGCTTATTCTTTTAAACTAATACATAAACCAGGGAAGGACATGGGGCATGCAGACGGATTAAGTAGGCTTCCCCTGCCTGTAATAGACCCCGCCCCCGCCCCAGCAGGGAATATCCTGGCCATTTCCGAATTGCCTGAATGCCCTTTGTCAGTCAAAGACATTGCTGCTGCAACCACTGCCGATAAAATTCTGGGACGGGTGCTTAACTGCATAACTTCAGGCTGGCAATCTAAGGCACCAGGACCCGAATTCCAGCCATTTTTCTCCAGGAAAATGGAATTATCTGCCCACAGGGGATGTATCCTATGGGGTACCAGAGTAGTAATCCCTGACAGGCATAGGACAAGGGTACTAGAAACCTTACATGAAGGTCACCCGGGGACCGTCAAAATGAAAGCGTTAGCCAGGAGCTACGTCTGGTGGCCAGGCATTGATAAGCACATAGAGGCTTATGTGGCCGGCTGCTACCCCTGCCAGGTAGTCAGAGCAGCTCAACCACAGGCTCCCGTCCACAGATGGAAGACGACAAAAAACCCCTGGTCCCGCATACACGTGGACTTCGCAGGACCCTTCCAGGGTCAAGTATTTTTGATAGTAGTCGATAGTTATTCCAAGTGGTTGGAAGTGGTACCGGTCAGCAGCACAACCACTGCAGCCACAGTACAAGTATTAAGGGGGCTCTTTGCCACACATGGGTTACCAGATGTCATAGTCTCAGATAACGGGCCACAATTTACTTCCCATGAATTCCAGACTTTCACAACGAGGAACTCTATTAGGCACACTACTTCAGCTCCGTTCCACCCCTCGTCGAATGGCTTGGCTGAGGTTATGGTTAAATCCACTAAAGAGGCACTGCGGAAGATCGTCATCCCTCTCCGTCGTTCACAAAGGGAAAAAAGACCCCCTGCATCCTTACAGGACTTCGATTGGGGGCTGACGCGGAAGAACACCCGAGGGAACATCCTTACCAAGCCGGGGGAGGGATAAGGGGTGTTGTGTATTCACGTTAAGTTCATTAAACAAGTTATAAAGTTCTGAGGTAAACTCCGCGGCAGCTTTTGACAGCTGTCAAAAGCTGCCGGGTAGCGTCTGCGCATGCGTAGCCGTTTGACAGCTCTCGGCTGTCAAACTCCACCGGGCTATTGCGCAGGCGCTAGCAGTTGACAGCTCCGAGCTGTCAGAATGTTAAGAGCCGATTGGTCCTGCTGCTAGCGGGAAACCGGCTCCACCCTGATTGGCCAGCTGCCGGCCAGCTGAAGTATAAATAGAGGCACTGTTAACTTGTTCTTTGCCCGGTTCCCAAATAAACAACTTTACCGTTGCCAGCTGTCTCGTCTGCTTCTTGCAACAGAGCAGTGTCAATCCTCCATTTCCCATCAGGCTTATCTGTAGCTCAACAAATATTTCTATAATAAATAATTTAAGGATCCTGATGAATACAGTATGTTAAATATGCATGACTGAATAATAATACAAGTTCTATGGTCACTTTGGGGGTCCTGTGAAGCAAGAGAATATGATTTGTTGCTGAAAACAGGAAGAACTCTAAGTCTTTTCTAAATTAAAAACTTGAAATCACCTGAAATCAACATATTGCAGTTCCCTTTGGAACATAATCTCTGAAAAAGGAAAGTGCTTAATTAGGACTTTGAACAATGTTACAGCACAGCCCATACAATTAACTTGTCTGGATTTCTGAGACATGAATGATTTAAAAAATCCTAAAGGCATACATACTTTGAATTTTAAGTAGCAACTAACATCTCCAGCTGCCACAAACAATAGATTTCTCTCTCCCTTCAGGATTGAAGTTGTGGATGGATAATTCATAGTGGCCTTTTCTTTACATTGTGCTATCATTTAATAATTTAATCCCAATCAAATGTTTTATTTAAGATCTTCAAGCACAGAGATATTCCTTGAACTCTTAAATAAAAAGAAAATAATTCTGCAGATAGATGAACCCACTGACACCATGAATTTGGGGACAAAAAAGCTTGACATGAGAGATTATACTACAAAAGCTAATTATGCTGACAAAAACGAATAAACAATGTTTCTTTCCACTTATTGTTCAAACTATGTTAAGATTGCTCCTTCCTTACTTCCTCCAACCCTCCCTCCCTTTAGTATTTAACAATACTAAATCAAAACATTTATAGAGGACAAGGCCAAAATTAATAATAAATATTAATTATAAATTTAAATGTAATTAGCTGTGATGTTTTAACTATTATGTTTTAAATATCTGGGGTGCAAAATTTTAGATAAGGAGGCAACAGCAAAAAGATAAAGATAACTCTTTAACACCTTGTTACCATATATTGGTCCTCTTTCATATGCACAGGTATAAAAAGGTGAAGGTAAAGGTTCCCCTGCACATTCGTGCTAGTCGTTTCCAACTCTAGGGGCAGGTGCTCATCTCCATTTTAAAGGACACTGAGCCTGTCGATGAGAAAGTCGGCAGTTTGGCGGGTCAAATCCCAAGTACCGCGTAACAGAGTGAGCACTTGTTACTCATCCCAGCTTCTGCCAACCTAGCAGTTCGAAAGCACGTAAAAATGCAAGTAGAAAAATAGGGACCACTACAGTGGGAAGGTAACAGCGTTCCATGCGCCTTTGGCATCCAGTCATGCCAGCCACATGACCACGGAGATGAGCACCGGCCCCTAGAGTCGGAAACGACTAGCACACATGTGCGGGGGAATCTTTACCTTTACCTTTACCTTGGAGGCAATGCAGTAATTATTAGCAATTGCCAGATTGTAATTTTCCCAATTTGTGATCTGATAGTGGATTACCAAAAAGCCATAAATATATCTTGATTTCAACTAAGCATTCAATTAATTCTTCAGGTATTCTAAATAACAGACTGGGGGATGGATTAGATCAGACATGTCAACACAAGGCCTGGGGGCTGGATCCGACCCGCGAAGTGGTTTCATGTGGCCCGCAAAGCCATCCTGGAAACAGTGAGGGAACGGCCCCCACTACCTTGGCCCTAGCCCAGAGACCCTCCTTCTGCCAGAGACCCTCAGATCTGTCCCACTCCTGCCCAGGCCCCCATAGGCACCCTTGATGTGAACGATGTAGAGCTGACCATGCCCACCCAGTAGGCCATATGTACTGTAGCCACGCCTACCCAGTAGGCTATGCCCACCCAGGCCACACCCACACGGCCCCTTGAGGGCAATCGCAATGCTGATGCGGCCCTCAATGAAATTGAGTTTCACACCCCTGGATTAGATGGCAGGAGAATTAAATTGTTACATATTTGCCCAGAAATCATACTTAGCAAGTGGTCGTCAACTGCTTTTCATTAAATTAGAATAAAGATTGATTATGGTGCCATAGAATTTCTACTCCTTAGTCTTTAAAAAAAAAAAAAGACTGGAATGAGAAGATGGAGGGAGTACTAATTGTATTGTAAATAGTCAAAATTGAGTGAATTGCTAATTGCTGGAAGAGAAAAACATTTTAAATGCTCATATTAAAGAAATAGGCTTTAAATAATAGATGAAATCTAACAAAAAAGTATTTTTTTAATGTAGGAAACAAACAGAATGTGAAACTATAGGAAACAGAACCCCTAATGAAGTGTGTTCTATAGAACTTAGTAATCAAAAAAGAAATTTATTTATTCATCAAATTTAGGCAACCGCCCATCTCACAAAAAGTTACTCTGGGTAATGAACAACAATTAATTAAAAAATAAATATAAAAAAATGCCTTATTAAAAAGATAAAGCAGTCATTAAAATATAAAATGACAAAGCAATAAAAGCCTTCATGTTCAACTGTGAAATATTTTCCACCACTAGAGTGAGCTAATCTTCCATTTGTATAACATAAGACTAACATTTAGGGCCATTTCAATCAACTTTCATAATCCTGGCCTTTATCTGTAATTCTATTACTAATAAATCAATGTTTATCTGACATTAGGGAGGCGACAAATGAAATCAGTTTAGTTAGCCATCTTCTCTAAATTTGTTCATCATTTCTTCATTTTGGTTACCTTTTCTGTCTGATTGTTACCTAATTTTGCCCTAAAGCATGTTTGGAAAATTTGCTGGTCAACGACTATGCATAATTTGGGCAAAGGTATACAGCAAACCAAGAGAGCTTGCATCATATACTGTAAGTAGGAAGAACAGTTCTAAAGATTTTGAATAGTAGTGTGCATATCTGAGCGTTTATCCAACATTTGCTTCTTGAAAATGGTAGGAAATTAGGGTCTCATGGTCAGAGGAGATTCTGAGAGCTGCAAAAAGAGGAATCAGGATCATATATGAACTTGGGAATATATAGGTTGTCCACACTGACCCCCCCCCCCCTTGCAAAATTGCTCTTTTTCTTGTTTCTTATTATTGCTTTCTTTGTTTCACCAAGTTGGTGAACAGCTAGTGACAATGACAGAGTATGGAACTTGGGCAGAATGCTCAGAGCTGGGACCTTGTTGGCATGTGCTATCAGCTGTTTCCAACAATCTAACAGATGTTGGCCCTGTGCTAATCTAGATGTAGGGCCTATTGCCTAGCATCTTAATTCCATGGAATAGAAGCCATTGCCAAATTCTCTTTTCACAAAAAACAATTATGCTAACAGACAATTTTTTAAAAGACCAGTAAAAAAAAGCAGAGTCACAATCTAAAACTAGTTACTATACTGCTGAACAGAGTCTAAAACTGGAAAGTATATTGCTGAAAGACAAAAAAAAATCTCATCGGTGTTTATCAGGGGGTTCTTTTGCTAATTTCACTGAACAAATGAACATGGATCCAATCAAAGTGGAAAATATTATACCATGAAAAGTTGGAGGAGAGGAAAGATTTCCACTGTCATCAGTGATATCAAGACTCCAGCCCTAGATAATCAAAACAATAAATTAGCTACAAATCATATAGGCATTCAAACCACAAAAGAAACAGCATCTTTACTAGAAATTATATTTCTCTTGGGCATAACATCCAGCAATGTGACTGGGGAAAATGGGAAAATAACAAAGCACTAGTGATGGGAAAATAGGGACGCGGTGGCTCAGTGGGTTAAGACGCTGAGCTTGTCGATCAGAAGGTCGGCAGTTTGGCGGGTCAAATCCCGAGTGCCGCGTAGCAGAGTGAGCGCCTGTTACTCGTCCCAGCTTCTGCCAACCTAGCAGTTCGAAAGCACCTAAAAATGCAAGTAGAAAAATAGGGACCGCTCCGGTGGGAAGGTAACAGCGTTCCGTGCGCCTTTGGTGTCCAGTCATGCCAGCCACATGACCGCGGAGACGTCCTCGGACAAGCGCTGTCTCTTCGGCTTTGAAACGGAGATGAGCACCGGCCCCTAGAGTCGGAAACGACTAGCACGCATGTGCGGGGGAACCTTTACCTTTACCTAGTGATGGGAAATGATGTTTGATGTTCCCCAAAAAGCCATTTTCAAGCATCAATGCATCAATACAAGTACTCCTAAAGTCTGAGTTTCTATGTATAGCCATGTCTCGGTGATATATGTAGTCTTTTTCAAATAACTAGAAGAAGTTATCGCCTCATTTAGTGACCATTTTCAGTTACACCGACAGAAGCACCAGTTAGCATGATTAAAATGAAATGAAAATGAAAATGTGTAAAGTCAAAAAAAACCCATCATGTTATGGAATATTGCATTCTGCTGCACATAAATTAATGCACTACCAACTGTGCTACTTTAGAAATAAATTAAAACAGGATGTGTCTTTTTTATTACAATTGCATTAAAATAGTCTTGCACTAGAATGGGTTATAGCATTATGTGTCCCAAATGCAACGGAGACAATTGGATTTACCACTACCAAGAGTATTATGCAGAGATTAAAGTAATGATCTGAAGCATATCACCGCAAACCACTTAGTTCTCAACCGCTCAGATTTTGAAGTAAATTCCACTGACATTTCCAGACTTGCATCTAATTATGCAATGTATAATCACACTAAATGATTTTGAAATTAAATAACATTGGAGACTTTTCTTTTTCTAGGTCTGCAATACTCTAGCGTTCCAGTCATTCGTATGTTTCTTTTTCTATACTTGAGACCGAGTGTACCTAAAAGCTAAAAAGCAAAGGAGAGTGCAAAAGCAGGTGAACTGAAAAACACATTCAAGACCCTCCCTATTGAATATTGTAGCATACATGTCATAATGAGATCTCTTTTACTTCTTCATTTTAATTCTCTTTGCTAAGAAGCTACATTTCCCACCAGAATTACTTGTTGCAGTGGTATATAAGATAATTCACATATAATTTATATTTGCTGCAAGCTTTTCATTTTTTCCCACTTAGGAAAGGAACTGTGTGGGGTGGACTTTTTTTAAAAAAAATTCAGTGATATAAAAAATTAAAACCCTTTTTAAAAATACTAAAACTAGGCTCCGTCTCTATGTCCACTGCATCGTCAGTTCTTTTCATGTCAACCTCTGAACATATTACTCAGAGAAACTCTGTAATTAACCTAATAGAATAATGTAAATTAGGAACAATTCCGGAAACTTACTTTCTTGTCATTATTGTGGTATGCCTTGGCTTTATCAAAAGCAGCTTTTTCTCAAGTTCCAGATAACCATTTCTCCAAACAGAATAGCTAGTCCTCATTGAGCAACCAAAATTGGAACCAGCAACTTCATTGTTAAATGAAGCAGTTGCTACAGAATCACCTCTGTGCTTATGATCTTAATTTAACTTTCCTCTGTTTTACAAACTATGAAAACTGCAAATGTGAAGATTGATCACAAAGTAACTTTATAACTGTGAATGGTCACTAAAGGAGGCAGTCACTACTGCTAAGCTTGTAAGCCACCCTGAGTCTTCAGAGAAGGGCGGGATATAAATGTAATAATAATAATAAAAAAATAAATAATAAATAATAAAAAAAATGAGCCCATCACTAAACAACAACAATCTGTAGTCATTTTAAAAAACTACATGAAACATTGATATCTGCATATATACACAAACTCACAGACTTTAGGAATATTGCATTAAGATGTTAATAATAGTTGCATATAAAACATGTATCTTACAGTAAATTATGTAGAAGCTAAGAGCTTTATTTTCACTCTTACTTTCACTTCAGGAGAGGTAAAAGAAGCGAAACTTTATCTGCTATGATTCATGTTCCTTTCCCAGAGAAATTTACATAGTCCTACTTTTGAGGTTTTTTTCTTATTATTACAGATGAGAATTACTTTATTGCCCAGGTGGATTTATTATAAAATCCACACACTTAAATAAGATTATATTAAATTGAATTTAAAAAATCACTTGGAGGAAATTGTTAAGACTGGGGAAAAATATGTTTTATCAATGGCAAAAGTAATGACCATCTGGATGTATAGAACATTTAAATTTAAATCATCTATTTAAATTTAACCTATTCATACAATGTAGTATATAGACTGTAGTATAATTTTTTAATTTAATTTAATTTTTTAAATTTTAATCCCATTTATATCCCGCCCTTGTCCGAAGACTCAGGGCGGCTTACAATCTAAGCACAAATCAAATGTGCTTAGCAATAGCCTTCATTCTATGTATATTTATTTTTATTTTTATTTTTTAATTTTAATTCCATTTATATCCCGCCCTTCTCCGAAGACTCAGGGCGGCTTACAAGCTTAGCAGTAGCCTTCATTCTATGTACATGCCTGCTTATTAGGGCTTTCACACACACCCCAAGCGGCATTATTACAAAGTCAGCTTAATTGCCCCCAACAATCTGGTCCTCATTTTATCTACCTCGGAAGGATGGAAGGCTGAGTCAACCTTGAGCCTGGTGGGATGCGAACCTGCACTAATTGCAGGCAGCTGGTGTTACTTAAGGAGGCATTAGCCCACTGCTCCACCAAGGTATAATATAATGTGATTTTTTGTGGAAATCTTAAAACATATGACTACAGTTTGCTTATTTATTTCGTTTGGTAGGCCTATGTCAAGTGTTTTCCAGTGAGACCGGTCTATCATTGCAACCTGGTCAACCCCAAATATGGGACAGAGCATACTGCTTCCGCTTTTGCCTTTCAGCCCCTATCTAGGCCTATGTCATTCAATAAAAACATAAATGAGGAATCCATAGTTCGGTTCTCGGCTGCACAGGCCTTCTGAAAAGGCTTCTGACTGTGAAATGCAGGCTGGAGCTCCATTCTCAGCTGCACGGTGATGCTGCTCCTTCAGCCGCAGAAGAAGTGGGCAGGTGAGGTAATGTCGATCCATGGGAGGTGTGGCTGCAATGGTAAGCTCCACCCCAGCTCTAGCTGGATGTTTAGGCATGTGTCTCACCCCAAAACTCGGGCTTATTTTTGGGATAGGGCTTATATTAGGCCCACCCCCAAAAATCAAGGTAGGGATTATTTTCATGGTAGGTCTTACTTTTGGAGAAATGCAGTACTTTCTATACATTTTTCCTTTTCAAGATATTAGAATTTGTTTTCTATATATAAAACTTCCAGAAGGCTAATCAAATATAATATGATTTGCATTTTTCTTGCTTTCTATTAATTTTGAGACATTTGTTTCCTAAACCACCGACATCTCTTCTAGTTATCATCTCTCACTACGTATTTCTCTAATTTTTACTATTTTTCTAACTTTCAATAAGGTATTGTGGAAAAGATATCAAAATTAAATACACCCAAGTGAAATCTGAAACAAAATGCTACAGAATGAATGTCTCTGTTGTTGTGCCAATCACAACAGTATAGGTAGTCCTTGACTTACAACAGTTCATTTAGTGACCATTCAAAGTTACAACATCACTGAAAAGTGATTTATGAGCATTTTTTCACACTTATGACCATTGTAGTATCCCCATGGTCACATGATCAAAATTCAAAGTCTTGACAAGTGGTTCATATTTATGATGGTTGCAGTGTCCTGGGGTCATGTGAGATCACCTTTTATGAGCTTCTGGCAAGCAAAGTGAATGGGGAAGCCAGATTCACTTATCAACCTTGTTACTAACTTAACTGCAGTGATTCACTTTACAACTCTAGACAAGAAAGGTCTTAAAATGGAGCAAAATTCACAACAGCTGTCTCACTTAGGAACAGAAATTTTGGGCTAAATTTTGCCATAGGTCAAGGATTACTTGTCGTCCCCTCCCTCATTCCACTATTCTCTTGCCTAAAGTACAATCTACCCCCAATTTTTAAAGAAACAAACACCATCCCAAGATGAGTATCTGCATTCCTAACTGAACTGTTTTCTCTTAAGAAAAAAAATACAATTCCTATTTTCAGATACTATGAAATGTTTTCTTCTTAAATATGAAATGGTGAGAAAGAACAGACTCTCCAAACACCTTTATCTTGATGATCTGATATGGAGGAAGGAGGGGAGGAGAGAGACAACAGATTACAATGTGTTCGTGGACTCTATTTGTAAATGTTTTGAACCCAATACCACATTTTGGGTTCTCAGATTCAGCTATGGGCAGAAATTTCAATCAAACTTGGAACTGACATAGAAGAATTTCCTTTCTCAGAGAAAAGCAAATATGTCTGTGCGGGAGGGAAGGGATATGCCTATTATTATGTCGTGGGCTCTGATGAGCAGGAATGCACACAGTTGAGTACAGAGAAACTCATTATTTTATTAAGCTGGAACTGTACTGAGGACTTGGGTGCAGCTTGCCACAATATATAGCCAGACACTCTGGTAGCAACCAATCAGATTGAACCCATGCTTGCCGCCCAAAGCTGACCAATTGCAGGACCGGAGACATCGTGTCTGGGTTGCTGGAAAACCGTTAGTTCTCCAGCAACGCACATGGTGAGGTACCAAAAGCCCAGTACATAACACCCCTCCCTCCTAAGATCAGGCTATAATACCCTTATTAACTTGACAACAGTCAAGGCTTATGAATCACTCCCAACAACCAAAATACTAAAATAATAATAATAATGCTTGTTAAGCCAAACAAGTTAGAATGACATTACGCGACCTTTACAGACGTGCCTTGTAGTATGGACTACAATGAAATTAAACACGGCTAAAATAGCTTGTCAATGCAGTATAACTACAAAGAGATAAAACAACATCTCAATGAACATGCTTGACAGCAGTTACAATTTACCCCCAATTCCTGTAGGTAGTGGTACCATATCATAACATTACACATCACTTTATTTTACAATATAGTCTGTAAGATATGCTGGGGGTTTGCGAGGTCTGGAGGAATGCCTTGGAGTTCCAGTCACTTTGTGGTCTACCAGCTTACCCGGTGGGCTGGGTAGACCATGTCCCCTTGTGCTCCATCGTCCAGGGGAATTGGAATGCTCTGGCTGGCCTCTCCAGGTTGGCCCACCCCAGAGTCAGACTGTTTTGCAGAGTAGGTACAGCGGTCACTGAGATTCGGCTGGTTCACCTGGTCAGGGGTTCCATGTTGCACTTCTGAGCTGCCATGTTCCTCCTTGGAATCAAGTTCCACTAAGAAAGGAAAACCATGGTGGTTCTTGTGTGGGCTGGCTTGGTTGCCAGCTTGAGGACTTCGGGACGGACTTGTGCCATAGTCCTCACTTAATGACCATTCTGGAAACCTCTTCCTAAGTTGGTCAATGTGTCTTCTGACCAGTCGCCCTCCCTCCAACCCCACTTTGTAAGATAGGGGTCCGGATGCTTTGATCACCTGACCAGGAATCCACAAATTTCCAGGCCCATAGTATCTAGCCCAAACCCAATCACCTTTTTGCAGCCCCCTCAGGAGTTTTGGTCTAGAGGCTTTGGATGCCACTCTGTCTGGATGCAACCTGTCCAGTTTAGTAATTAAGCACCTTCCCCAACTAACCTCAGCAGGACTTTTACCTGTACCTGTGCAGGGTGTAGAATGTTGACAGAGCAAGAAATCTGCCAGACTATGATGCCAGTCACCAGTGATAATGCGCTTGAGTGCCTCCTTTGTTGTCCTCACCATGTGTTCAGCTTGTCCATTCGAAGAGGGATGAAATGGTGCAGACGTTGCATGTCTGATGAAGTTAGCTCTAAGAAAAGCCTGAAACTCAGCAGCAGTGAATTGAGCCCCATTATCAGAAACCAAAACATCAGGCAACCCATGTGTTGCAAAGAGTTTTCTCAGTACCTGCATGGTCCTAGCAGTAGTCATATTAGGGACTGGAACTACTTCCAGCCATTTTGAGTGGCTATCCACTACTACCATAAAAAGCTGTCCTTGAAAAGGCCAGCATAGTCTATATGAACCCTGGACCAGGGAGTGTTTCCTCCCACCTATGAACTGGGGCCTGAGGCATTTCAGGCCTAGACCTCTGGCAGATATAGCACTTGTGAACTTGATCCTCTACAGCCTTATCCAGGCCAGACCACCAAAGGTAGTTTCTAGCTAAGGCTTTCATGCATACAATGTCTAGATGGCCTTCATGTAAAGATTGTAAAACTCTGTCCCTCAATGAAGTGGGGATAATGATTCTGTTGTTCCATAATATGCAGCCCTTGTGTGCAGACAACTCATCTCTCCTGACAAAATAACTTTGAAAGTCAGAGCCTGGACTTTTTTCCAACCAGCCTGTGTATACCCATGACAGTACTCTGCTCAAAATTTTATCTGTAGCAGTCTCAGCAGCAATATACCCTGCGTGGAGGCGAAACTCAGGTAAGTCCTGAATGGACAATATTTTAGAAGCAGGAGCTGGATCAGGATCCATTAGTGGCAGTGGTAGTCTGCTGAGGCTATCTGCATGGCCCATTTCCTTGCCAGGTTTATGAATTAACTTAAATTTGTATGCAGACAAAAATATAGACCATCTCAGCATTCTTGGAGATAGTATGTGGGGAGTTTGCTTATGTGGTGTGAATAGTCCCAAAAGGGGTTTGTGGTCAGTGTAGACAGTGAAATCCCTGCATATAAATAATCATGAAATTTCTTAACTCTAGCCACTATAGCTAAGGTTTCTTTATCAATTTGGGCATAATTACGCTCAGCAGCAGACAAAGTTCTAGAATAGAATGCAATAGGAACCTGTTTCCCATTCTTCTCTATGTGGCTTAAGACTGCTCCCACCCTGTAGGGAGATGCATCACATGCAAGACATACAGGTTTAGACTTAATGTAATGAGTTACAGTGGACTTTTCTGAAAGGAGGGCCATGAGATCCTGGAAACTTTTTCATGTAAATTAGTCCATTTCCAAGGGGCTTTTTTATCAAGTAGCCTGTGGAGGGGCTCTGCTATTGCAGCCTTATGAGGTAGAAATGTGTGATAAAAATTCAGGAGGCCCAAAAATGCTTGCAGCTCTCCTTTTGATTTTGGCCTAGGAGCCATTTTGATGGCCTTTACTTTTGAATCAGCACGGTGAATTCCACAAGCATCGATATGGAATCCCAAAAATTCCATTGATGAGAATCCCAATACTACATTTGTTTTTCTTTAATTTGAAGCCTGCATTACGGAGCCTTTGCAAAACAGCCCTGAGCCTATTGGCCAATACTTCTGGGGATTTCCCGGCAATGACAACATCATCAAAATAAGGACAGACACCCTGTATACTCTTAAGTGTGTGTTCCATAATCCCTTGGAAAATACCTGGTGCAATGCTGACTCCAAACTGCAAACATTTGACTTTGAATGCCCCTCTATAAGTTACTATTGTTTGAGCTGCGGCTGTGGCCTAGTCTACTGGCAGTTGCCAATACGCCTGCACTAAATCAAGTTTAGCAAAAATGGTTCCCCCTTGCAAAGAGGCTAGAATATGGCTGACTATCGGGACCAGGTGTGCATGTTGATTGAGAGCTTTATTTAATGTGCATTTGTAGTCTGCGCAAATGCGAACCTCCCGTTGGGCTTTAGTGGGGTGACAATAGGAGTTTCCCACTCCCCCCCATCAACAGGCTGTAATAAACCCTGCTCTACTAAGTTATCGATTTCAGAATCGATTTTGTGTTTCAAGGTGAAAGGAATCCTGCGAGGCTTGACTCTAATTGGTACAACGTTAGGATCTAATTTAAAAGAAATTGGTGACCCAGCATACGTTCCCAGTTTTGACTCCCAGATATCTGTGTATTCCTCACAAACAGCCATGTGGTCTGCTGTCTGTGTCAAGTTATGCCTGTTATTTGAATGCCCAAAGCCTCAAACCAATCAAGTCCAATAAGATTTGTTCTTTGGCCCTCTACTACTATGACATCCAGGTGCCCCCAAAACCCTTTAAATTTCACCAATAAGGTGGCTTCACTCTTAACTTTAACGTGAGCATTCTGAACATCTGTTAAAATAATATCTGAGGGCCTTAGTTTAGCCTACTGGTTGCTGCGTCTGCACACAAAGTTGAATGTGTCATGCAAGATGATCGAGACCACCGAGCCGGAGTCCAATTCCATTTTACATGAAACTCCTTGTAGCTCTACCAAGAGCTTGAGTTTAGGCTTAAGTGAGCGATGAGCCCCAGTGCGGCAAATGCTTCTTCGGCTCCTGAAGAACCCCACACTAACTGGACCCTGGGTCCCAGTACCTCTCCTAGTCGGTTCCTCTGACTGGTTCTTGGGTGGCCTGTCTCTCTGGCGGGCTCTGCACACCACCGTGATGTGGCCGGTCTTTCTGCAAGCTCTACACGTGGCCGAACAGAATCTGTAATTGGCGCGGGAGTGGTTGCCTCCGCACCCCTTACATCGAGGTAAGAGAACTGCCTTGTAATCGTTCTCTCGTTGTTGATTGCCACATTTTTGCGTGTTTGGCTGTCTCTTGAGCTTGTTTATTTTGGGTTCTTTGTCTTCTGATGATTCTCCACTGCATTTGGCGACCTCAAGGTGGATGGTATCTTCTATTTTTGAAGTTTTTGTTGGTTGCACTGTTTGTACTGCACCTCTGGCTGCTTCATCAGCCATGACCTTGTCCTGTGCTTCAGCGAATGTGATTTGGTCTGGCAAACTATCTCTGCTGCAGGGTTTTGTCTCTCAGGCCACAGACGAGTCGGTCTCTCAGACGTTCCTCTAAATTCGAAAGCTTGCAGAGGTGTGCGGCCTGCCTTAGGCCCATGATAAACTCTGATGCTGTCTCTCCTGGAAGCTGCACTCATTGGTCGAATTTAAAACGCCATGCCATCTCCAACATTTTGGGCTGAAAATGCCCGGTCAGCTTCTTCTTAAGATCAGCAAATGATACTGCTTCAATGGGTGTTGGTGTGAAGAGATTTTCTGCTAGATCGAAAGTCGCTGGCTCACACACGCAAAGCAATGTTGCAGCTTTTAGGCCTTCCCCTGCAATCTGATTTGCTCGTAGATAGTTCTCTACTTGCAAGAGGTAAAGCCAATCTTTTGGATTTTTAATGTCGAACTCTCTGAGTTTGCCGACCTTTGGCATCTTTTCCTCAATTCCTGCATTCTTGGATCCTGCTTCTTAGGCTCAGGGAATGCGTCCTCTAGTGTAGCTTTACTAGATGGCCTGGGGGGGAGAAGATGCCTCTTCCCTCCAGCGAGTAATGCTGAGCCCTCGTTACTTCAGCCCTTAGGCGGTGAAGCAGAATCCCACATTCATCGCCACTATTATGTCGTGGGCTCTGATGATCAGGAATGAAGACACACAGTTGAGTACAGAGAAATTCATTCTTTTATTAAGCTGGAACTGTACTGAGGACTTGGGTGCACCTTGCCACAATATATAGCCAGACCCTCTGGTAGCAACCAATCAGATTGAACCCATGCTTGCCACCCAAAGCTGACCAATTGCAGGACCGGAGACATCTTGTCTGGGTTGCTGGAGAACCGTTAGTTCTCCAGCAATGCACTTGGTGAGGTACCAAAAGCCCAGTACATAACACCTACATTTGTTGCAAATAATTTTTATTTATTTATATTCTTCATTTATTATTTTTACAAATAACTCAAGGTAGCAAACATATTCAATGTACCTTTCTCTTTCTCTTTTGGTTGCAATAATAACCCTGTGAGTTGAGTTTGGCTGGGAGAATGATTGGCACAAGGTGACTCAGTTAACTCATGACTAAAGTAGGACTAGAACTCACAGTCTCCAGTCTTCTAAGCTGATACTTTAACTACAACACCAAATTGGCTCTAAAGTAGAGTAAATTGGAATTGAAATTGAAATTGCTTCAGGGGCACAATATGACTAAGGTAGTTTTAACCTAATATTTAAATCACTATATCCCACTATATACCATAAAGACACATTAAAGAAAAGCAGGATATAAGCATGGTTAGCAACAGTCATCACGAAGGACAGTTTCTTTGTTATATTTCTTCCTGACAGCTTTTGAATTTCTCAGTTTGTAGAATTCTTCTTTTAGATATGAATAAAAGAATGGAACTATTTAGGAAACAGGTGGGTAAACATAGAGTTCTACAAGAATTGAATTATAATTCCCAGAATATTTCATCATAGACATAACCAGGACTTTTTTTCTCATAGAACGCTCAGAATGGCGTTCCAGCACCTTTTTTTTTGCAAAAGAAAAAGAAAAAAGAAGCTCCCTCCATTGGCTTTCCTAAGCCTATTGCAGGGCTAGGCAATCTTGGCTCTTTTTTATGACTCGTGGACTTCAACCCCCAGAAATCCTGAGCCAGCCATGCTGAGGGGAAAGAGAGGTTTCCAAGCTGAGCCATGCTGGCTCAGGAATTCTGGGAATTGAAATCCTTGAGTCATAAAAGAGCCAAGGTTGCCTACCCCTGCACTAGAGGAGGACATTAAAATTATTTACAGGGTTACTTCTTTAGGAACTAAACGTTTAGAATCTAAAGCAGCTAATTCAAAAAAGCCAACAGGAAAAAAACCTCACATTTTTCATCTGCTTGTCTTTTGGAAGGTAAAATTAGATAACAAAATAATCTATTTCCTATGTTAACATCTCTGCAATGATGATTTCATAAAGGTAACAGGAAAGAAATGAGAAACATTTTTCTCAATGTACTTTGTCTAATTTAGCTGATGCTAGGAAAAAAATAGTATCTTTTGTACTATTTTGTACTATTGAAAACTATTTTGAATCTACCATCTATTACAACTAAACCACTTTAAATTAAACAATTCTTCAGAATGAAATATTCTTAATTTGGACTTTACTTTTACTGTTTGAACTGTTGTGTGTTTTGAAAAATAGATTATTTAGAATCTAGTTATGTTGCATTTCAGTCTTTAAATAATTAACCTAGCATATACATAACAATATATGATGTTTTCCATGGTGAGCTTAACGTCAATAACAACATTTATTAAAAAGGCTAAAATAATTTCTGGTGGTATTATCTGTACATTAAAATTTTGTTTAGTCACACAATCTTTCACTTTTCATATTCTGGAAAAGCAGTGGTCATGTATTCTAGCAAAAGATGTTACATATGTGCATAAATGTAATTAGTAGCATATGCCTTTTTAAAAATTATCAAACATGCAAAGAAAGAAAAATAAGTCCAAAATATCTGTATTACATCCAGAAATGCCAAGTTTGCAGCCAATATTTCTCATCCATAAGTATGGCACCCTAAGGATACCTGCATACATGCAAATGCTTCTTTGAGATCAGTAACGCAGCAGGGATTGCTTTTTCCTTCCAGTAACATATACATAAAACCAGTTTATTGCATTTGGCAATTGTACTAAAAAACCATCTCATTGTCAACCAATATAATTCATTTATTTTGAAATCAAGTGAAAAATTGATTTAAATTATTTTATTAAAACAAATTAATGGCAATTCTTTTATAAGAAGTTGCCTCAAACAAAATGAGTTTGACATGCCTGCTCCAGATAGTTGAATGCTCCAAAATAAATTCTAGACCAGGCCTGTACATGCAGCCTGCCAAGCACCCTTGAACAGAGCACAGACTTAAAAAAAAAAAATAATAAAATCACCACCACTGCCCTAAAAGTCATGTTGCCTAGTGTCTCCATGGCTTACCATGACCAAGAGCTCCAACACTGTAGATGCTCCTCTAGTCACCAAATCATTGATTAGCCCACCAGCATTCCTTTGCAGACCACAAAGAATTTTAATTTATCAGTATGGGCCTTTCCCTTCTACAAGTTGCACAAACCTCTTCTAGATTTTCCTCTTGCCTTTCCAAGTTAAATCCTTGGTCTGTCAATGAGCAAGAATTGACATTGTAGGGAAGCATATTATCATTTGATATATATTTAACATATGTTCTACCTTTATTTACTGATTATATAACATTTGTATGCAATCCACATGGCAAGGTTTAGGGTAATTTACAATAGAAAAAAATATTTTTAAAATCATAAGATTAAAACATAAAACATAACAATGGGAGTGTAATGTATTGGGCTTTGTCTTGCTAAGGAATATCATGTGGGGTTAACTGCTGGAAGGTTGCTAAAGCAGGGAAGCTGGCTAACATCTCCCAGCTCCTCAGACAACCTGTCTCCAGTGCCGCCATTGGCTGCCTCTAGGAGGGCAATAGGTTGCTTTAAACCTATTGGCCGCTGCCTAGAGGACAGGATATAAATTGCTGCATTCGCAGCCCTGTTTCTCAGTTCAGTTCCTGCAACCAAATAAACAATGACTTTGCTGAAGTCACTCGCTTCATCTCGTCAATCAAGCAACGAAACCAGTATCTAACGGGGATTTTAATTCATCAATATCTTGATGGGTCACAAATTTTATTCAGAAACTGGATCCTGCCTGTAGAACACTATTTTTTTTCTCATCCCAATTATTTGTGTATTTTTTTTTAAAAAAAAAATCATATTTCCCTTCATAAAATTAAGCTTGTCATAGCTATGGACAGTCACATATTGATTACCTTTAATGAATATCATTTGCTCCAACATTGGAGGTTTTTAAGAAGAAATTAGACAACCATTTATCTGAAATGGTATAGGATTTCCTGGTGGAGCAGGGGGTTGGACTACTGGAAGGTCCCTTCCAACTCTATTATTCAATTATTTTTTTCAGTTTAATGGTCTGTCTGCAGATTTTATTACAAGGTCTCTTGAAAGTTATAACAATGATAGCAAAATAAAATACTATGAGTCAATTTCACCTTAACATTACCATAAGTCATCTGGTTTTCAAAACTAATTATGTGTTCTATATGCTTGTTTCCTAACAAGGAACATGAGGCAAATGAAAAGTTCTTTACTTTCCTGGACTCTTCTCTTTACAGTGTGCTGAGAATATATCTGCATGTATTTTGTTCACAAAATGATTCTGCTTTGTTTTCTTAGGTCAGGTTTTTCAACTCCCAGAATTCTTTAGCTGCTGGATGAGGAATTCTGGGAGTTGAAGTCCACAAGTCTTAAATTTTGAAAAACAACACAACGCATGTGCAAAACAACACGCTTGACAGGACAGTGGAACCTAAGAGGAGACATGCAGCTGCCCTGCTCCCTCCGAGATCAACGTTTCTCAGCCCGCGCTGATCTCACGCTCCTTACAGTCTCCCTCTCTTTGTTTCAGTTTGCTTTCTGCATTTGGGACGAAGACTCGAGATTCGGTGTTTCTCCAAGCCCATTGATCAGTGCGTGCAGAGAAATGCCCATTCCCTCTGCTGAGCCATCCCAGTTACTTCCCTGAAGCACCTCCATATCTCGCAAGGGCGCACAGGGAATCTGCGTTTCTCCGCGTGCACCCATTCCCTCTGCTGAGCCGTCCCAGTTGCTTGTGTTGCAGAAGGCAAGTATTTGGGATGAAGACTTGAGATTCAGCGTTTCTCAGCCCGCGCTGATCTCGCCCTCCTTACAGTCTCCCTCTCTTTGTTTCAGCTTGCTTTCTGCATTTGGGATGAAGACTCGAGAGAGGGAGACTGT
>JAKJMR010016980.1:116215-140306 GCA_024449315.1 Daboia siamensis
GCGGCAGTCTGGTGTTTGCGTCTCTGTGTGTAGAGCCCATGGGCCCGAGACACACACAGGAGAGGGGGGAAACGCCAGACGGCCACCTCTACCGGCCATTCCCTGCAGGTCCGACACACACACACACACACAGGAGGGAGGTAAACAATGCCGGACCACTGCCTCCCTAACAGACCTTTCCTGTACATGGAGAAAATGCCCATTCCCTCTGCTGAGCCATCCCAGTTGCTTGCATTGCAGAAGGCAATCATTTGGAACGAAGACGTGAGATTCGGCATTTCTCTGCGCCCGCTGATCAGTGCCCATGGAGAAATGCCCATTCCCTCTGCTGAGCCATCCCAGTTGCTTGCGTTGCAGAAGGCAAGTATTTGGGATGAAGACTCGAGATTCGGTGTTTCTCAGCCCATGCTGATCTCGCCCTCCTTACAGTCTCCCTCTCTCGAGTCTTCATCCCAAATGCAGAAAGCAAGCTGAAACAAAGAGAGGGAGACTGTAAAGAGGGCGAGATCAGCGCCGGCGGCGGAGGCTTGCAGAACAGCGGATCCAGCCTCTGCTGTCACGGGAGAAGCTCACTGGGGCACATCTTGCCGAGGGGCAGCAGAGGGGAAGCACCTGCGCATGCTCTGAGCAGGCCCTGGTTGGGAACCCCCAAAGCTGCCAGGAGAGAAGGAGGGAGCGACGGGCAGCACAGAGCTTTCCCCTCCCACTGGCCGTGTGCGACTTCCCCAAAGCGCTCCCACTACCTTGATGGAGGTGCAGCCCGCAACTCTCCTCTCTTCAAGCCTCCGCTGGTGGCAGAGGCTTGATCCGCCATTCTGTAAGCGTGTCCAGGTGGCACTGCTTGTAGGAAAACTCGGGCTCTCCAAAGAAGAAGAGCCCGCCGGTCGGGCTGAGGCAAGCCGCGGAGAGGCAAAGCAGGTGCGGGAGAAGCTCGCTGGAGCGCATCTTGCTGAGGGGCAGCGGAGGGGAAGCCCCCGCGCGCACTCTGAAAAGGCCCTGGTCAGGAACCCCCGAAGCTGCCAGGAAAGGAGGAGGGAGCGACGGGCGGCACAGAGTTTTCCCCTCCCATCGGCCATGCGCGGCTTCACCGAAGCACTCCCGCTACCTTGACAGAGGCGCAGTAAGCCTCCGCTGCCGGCAGAGGCTCAATCCACCATTTTGCAAGCCTCCACCGCCGGCAGAGGCTCAATCCACCATTTTGCAAGCCTCCGCTGCTGGCAGAGGCTCGATCCACCATTTTGCAAGCCTCTGCCACCGGCAGAGGCTCGATCTGCCATTCTGCAAGCCTCCGGCAGAGGCTCAATCCACCATTTTGCAAGCGTCCGCCACCAGCAGAGGCTTGATCCACTGTTTTGCAAGCCTCCGCCGCTGGCAGAGGCTCGATCCACCATTTTGAAAGCCTCCGCTGCCGGCAGTGGCTTGATCCGCCGTTCTGTAAGCCTCCGCTGCCGACAGAGGCTGGATCCGTCGTTCTGCAAGCCTCTGCTGCCCCATTCTCTCAATGAGAGATGGCAGCAATGTTTTCGCAGGATGGGAGCCCGAGGAAGGCGCAGCACGTGGGAAAAGGGCTGCTGCCGACTCACCCAAGTCCTTCCCCACCCCACTCTTTCGCAGCAGAAAGAGGAAGGCACAGCATACAGAAAAATGGCCCACTCACCTTTCCAACAGTCCTCCAGTGTCTTTCTCCACTGCCGCCATGTGGAGTCCAAAGAAGTAAGGAGGTTTGTGAGCAGTCCCACAAACCAAAGAAGTTCAACCAATCAATTCTAACTTTGTTAGTTTTTTTTTCATAAGAAGTTTGAATTGATTGGTTGAACTTTTTTAGTCCCACTTGTTTTGGGGGGGGGACTGCACATGCCGGAGGACTGGGAGCCGCAGGAGATGGCTGAAAGAGCCGCATGCGGCTCCGGAGCCGCGGGTTGCCGACCTGTGCCATAGACAAACAGCAAAAAGTAATTGTAGATGGAAATTTTACAGAGAATTTTAACATAAAAAAGGCACAAGACAAGGATGTCCACTATCTCTACTGTTATTTATATTAACTCTGGAATAGAAACATTAGACAGGATCTAGAAATCAAAGGGAGATAAAAGATGAAAAATATAAACTGCAAGCGTTTGTGGATGATTTGGTATTTATATTAGAGGAGACAAGCCCTAAAGGATAGAAGAATTTGGAGAAGTAGCAGAATTAAAGATAACGAGAGAAAAAAACTAAAGTTATAGTTAAGAAACTTACAGATAAACAAAAAATCAACCGTCATGAAAAAATAGATCTCCAGATAGTTAAGAAAGTTATATATTTGAGAATGTATCTAACAACAAGATGTGCAACAATAAAAGAAGTCAACTATATAAAATTATTAAATCAAATAAAATTGGATTTGGAAAAATGGAAAAATCTACAACGATCAATGTTACGAAGAATAGCTACTGTAAAAATGAATATCTTATCAATATTGCTTTTCCTACTTCAAACAGTATTCATAAAAATAGAAAAAAAATTGTTTGACAATTTAAATACACTGATTTTGAAATTTATTTGGCAAGGGAAGAAAGCCAGATTTCGATTTAAAAATGTTATAAGAATCTAAAGAAAAAGGAGGATTTGGTTTACCACATTGGGTCTTATACTATTAAGCATGTGCTCTAACATGGCTAAAAGAATGGCTAACCCTTAGACATAAAAGATTATTATACTTAGAAGGACATGATCTACAACTAGGATGGCATGCCTTTCTATGGTATTTCATAGATTCTTTAAAAATCGCTGTGTAAGAAACCCATTAGTTTTAGTATGGGAAAAGATAAAAACTAAAATTTATATGAAAATATCAGGATGGCTTTCAACAATGGAAGCTTTTGTTCACCAAAATGTAACTAATTTTGAGAAAACTGTAATCTATAAAAATATTTTGAATACTGAAGGGGAAATTAAAATCTAAACAAGAGCTGGAAGATCAGGGTATTGATTTATCATGGAGGCCTCAATTGTAAAATACAATTGAGATATGAGAAAGATGCTAAAATACATAATTTTTATAAAGACCAGACAATGTTTGATCAGATATTGTTGATTTCAGAAGAAAAACTGATTAAGAAACTGTATAATTTTCCATTAAATTTAAAAACAGAAAATGAACAATTGAAAGAAACAATGATAACATGGGCAAAAAAATTTGAGCACAATATAGAATTTAAAAAATGGCAAAAACTTTGGGAAAGAAACTATAAATTGACAATGGCAACTGCTTATAATGAAAATTTATATAAAATCTTTTATAGATGGCACTTATCACCTGTGAGATTAGCAAAAATGTTTAAAAACATTACTAGTAACTGTTGAAAGTGAATTGGACAAAAATACATGTCCGGCTAGAAAATATGTTAAGAAATCATGTAGATTTTAAACCAGAACTATTTTTATTAGGTATAATATCAGGAAAATATGATAAAGAAAGTGTATATTTAATGTTGCAAGAATTGTATTTGCTCAGTACTGGAAAAATGAAGAAACACCACTGAAGAAGAGATAATCAAGAAAATACTAGAGTGCAGAAATGGATAGACTTACACTGAAGATTAAAGAAAAAGAAGATATAGAATATTTTCAAATATGGAATGTATTTTATCAAGTGGTAGAGATTAGGAATTTAATGTGTATTATTAAGTAAAACAAATGGACCCAGACAACATGTTTTTATATATATATCCTGTTTCCTCCCTTGAAATTCTTTTTGAATAAATAGAGAGACCAAATATCATGTGTCTTTTTTTATTGACAATACAGCATGAAGATCACTAGGGGGTTCCTGTGAATAAGTTTTTGCTTTTCAGAAGCATTTTCTTCTGGGTAACAGTGACAACATACAATTAGAGAATTTCTGAAGATGCAAGAAAGTGGGGGGGAGGGAAGAAACCCTCTTGCAGTGGAAAGTGGCCACCCAGAACCACATAAGAACAGCAGAAGCTATGAGAAGGGCTGTTCTTGGCATTTTTAACCCAGTAACTGACGTGGCATTGTTAGCCTCTAAAAGTGAACCAGTGCAGCCTTCTCTGACAAAATTGTTTGAAAAACAACTGGCTTAGGGCTACCGCTAAAGTTGTATACACCCTATAATACTGAGTGGTTTTATTTACCAAAATGAGGTTATATGATGAAAAAGAGAGATTAAAAATATAACAAACAGTCTTAGAATTAACCAGTGTGGTGCAGTTGCTAAAGACCTCGGAGGACTAGGATTCAGAAATGTTAGGTTCAACCCAACTATAAAACACACTAAGAGATTGGTCTAATCCTTTCCTTTAACTGTCCTCCAGTCTTTCTCCTGTTAGGTTCTTGTGGGGATAAAAATGGGTAGGAGGAATATTGTGCTACCTTAAATAAAAGGGATTGCAAATTAAATAGATAAGATGAAATAGATGACATTTCCTTACAGCAGACATGTCAAACACAAGGCCCAAGGGCCGGATCCGGCCCGCGAAGTGGTTTCATGTGGCCCGCGAAGCCATCCTGGAAACAGTGAGGGAACAGCCCCCACTGCCTTGGCCCTGGCCCAGAGACCCTCCTCCTGCCAGAGACCCTCAGATATGTCCCATTCCTGCCCAGGCCCCCATAGGCATCCTTGATGCGAAAGATGTAGAGCTGGTCATGCCCACCCAGTAGGCCATATGCACTCTAGCCACGCCCACCCATTAGGACACGCCCACCCTGGCCATACCCACCCAGCCCCTTGAGGGCAACCACAATGCTGATGCGGCCCTCAATGAAATTGAGTTTGACACCCCTGCCTTACAGTATACACTATGAGGAGTCATTTCAAGGTGAAGCACACACTTGCTTTTGTCAATTCAGTGGTTTTCAGATGAGTTGGACTATGACACCCATCCATCTCAGATGATCAACAGTAATCAGGTTGAGCTATCCTAGGGTGCATCCAAGGCACCTGAAGGGTGCCAAGTTAAGAACAGCTGGTACAAAGAGTCAATCAAATTGAGTAGGTCTCTACCATGGAAGTATCAATGATCTTCAACACAACATTATTTGGCTGTCAATGCATCTTTTTCCAGTGCTTGTTTGTTTATTTGTGTCAGAGGCATCAGAATTAAAATAAGACATACTATACGATGCAAAATTTAAGATATAAAATACAAAATTAAAATATGTACAAATTAAACAGACATTGCCAGGAACTAGCAACATTAACTGCATTCTGTTGCACTGCCATGAGGTCTTCAAGAATTTTTAATTTTAATTTAGTTTTAATCTTAATTTTAATGCAGGGATTAATATAACTTTTTTTAATCTGTTTTTAACTTTTATATCTGTGTTTTTTAATTACCCTGTAAACCGCCCTGAGTCCTTCGGGAAAGGGCAGTATATAAATGTAATAAAATAAATAAATAAATAAATAAATAAGAGTACACTGATCAGGACACAAAGGTATACATAAATCTTGTTGTCTCCGTATCGCCACAATTGCAAAGAGCAGTGCTGATTTTTAAAATAAGAGATAAATAAATGTCCAATAAATCATTTCTCCAATTCTTGATCCATACATTCCAAATGGATGTGGCTATAACAAATAAGCAATATCTGCAATTATGTCCTGATAATAATATAAAAAAGAGGCTGTAGCACTAGTCTTGCAGAATTGATTTTATAATTATATATTATCTCTTACTGTACAAATTTCCTTCTATTGAAATGCTTTTTATCCTGTCAGGGACCAGCAAAGTTTCAAAAAGTACCATGTGAAGGAAAGTTGGTTGAGTTGGACAGCTATAGAAAAGAAATAAATAAAAAGAAATAAAAATCAAATGGATGAGATAAAATACTAGCATAAAAATATAAAACAGAAAAAATGTAATTTACACTTCCATAATGATATGTTAATTATATGTGTAAGTGTAAATCTACACTATTACAATTGAGAGAGAGAGAAAGAGATCACTTAAAACAAGATAGCATGTATTTAATCTAATAATGAATAAAACAGAAATGGCTATTAATATAACTAATTATGTCTTATTTGTAACATAGCAACGCAGAATTTAGCCAGTATACAAGTGATGAAGGGTTTAAAAAAATAGTTCATATTGAAATTGTCTGTCCTTCCTTGAAATTTACATATTAGGGACAAATCAGATATTCCCATAAAATTTACAATGTAATAATGCAAAGTCATTTCATTCTCCTTGTCACCAAACATAGGCAGATAAGCATGGTTAATGGGATTTTGGAGTAATTATTTAGCACTAATAAAGTATGCCTGGCTTTGAAAAATGTTGTCCCAGTGTGGAAGAGGTTAGAAATTGTAGCTATCTTGCTGGTTCCCAAGTATCTTTATTTATCCAATTTATCCAATATCCATTACCTATTGAAAGCTCAACTGATCAGATTTGCACATGTAGAGCTCAAGGCAATTACTTCATTGTATTTTGCCTGTAATACAGGAATCTCCCCATATTACTTGCCTTCCTTTGGGAAAAAATAGATAAGGTTCCATAGAGCTTAGTGGGAAATCTCTTGAAGATACACAACGATTCAAGGCTAATTCCTCACTTGAATACTAATTCCTGCCTGGATGGGTGTTTTGCAATGCCTATTAACTCCAGCCTTTAATGGCTTGAGAGAATGACCTTGGGAGACAGAGTAAAAAGCAAGAGATACAGACAAGGCAATGGTCAAATAAAAAACATTTTACCCTACAGCAGAAGTATGGCAGGATAAGGAGCTCAGAAGAGATTCACCCTGATTTCTTTGGTTGTAAAGAAAATGGGGGAACAAAAGTTTCAGACTTGTAGGATTTTGTTAATGAAACCTTACAATAAAGTAGAATTAGCTGTGCTTCCTATCTGATCTACTTCACAAGACTGACAAACCTCTTTTATAACTCTGCAGTATCAGTCAATATCAGTAATGGGCCACAAGCAGGTTGCACAGGCAGGAAACTCTATATCATTTCAGACAAATGGCTGTCCAGTCTCTTCTTAAAAACTTCCAATGTTGGAGCATTCACAGTTTCTGGAGGCAGGTTGTTCCACTGATTAATTGTTTCAACTGTCAGAAAATGTCTCCTTAGTTCTAAGTTGCTTCTCTCCTTGATTAGTTTCCATCTGTTGCTTCTTATCCTGCCTTCAGGTGCTTTGGAGGTCTCCTCCTAATCTTATCCATATTTTGGCTCTGGTAATGTTGCGGAACAATTAACAGTCCGACCAGAGGTGGATGGACCGTGGTTCATTTGCATGGTCAATATCAAAGAAAAGAAATCCAAAACATGTTCTATAGTAAAACTTTTAATGAGAAAACAAAAGACCTAGACTGACTACATTCTCATCAGGCAGAAGGAGAAAGTAAAATAGAAACTGTGTGAACTTTTTCTAGGCCTGCGCACAAAACAGTTTAAAACCAAAACATTGGCTGGACATAGCTGGAGTCACTATGGTTACAAGATAAGATAATACACAGTGCAGAGCAGAAAAAGATGTACAATTAGAAATGAGTGAAGCTGGCAAAACTAAAAAAACACGCAGTGACAGGTAAGGCATGGTTTTAGCAGTTTTTAATATTATTTCAATGTCAGTTCATTTTAATCTTTTAACTATTTTTCACTTATTTCTATAATTTGTAAGACATCCAGAGTCACTTAGAAATTCAGATAAATGAGGACAGATATGATATTTTTGCCATTAAGGAAACATGGTGGGATGAAACCCACAAATGGAACACATAAATAGAGGGATTTAAATTATTTAAAAGAAACAGACCAAACAAAAAAGGAGGTATAGAGCACAGCAATGATGAAAACTATCTTGATTGGATCAATATAAAAGGGGGGGAAATGACATTGCCATAGGTGTATACTATAGGCCGCAGAGGAAATAGATGAACTTTTTGCTAGTCAGCTAAGGTATGTAGGAAACACATCACAATAATAATGGGGGACTTTAATTACCCTGACATCAACTGGGAGACAAACTCTGCACCAAGTGGAAGATCAAACAGATTCCTGACAAACCTAACAGACAACTTTCTCTCCCAAAAGATAGAGAAGGAAACTAGGGGATTAGCCATATTGGATCTAATCCTCACTAACAGAGATAAAATGATAGAAGGTGTTGAAACCACAGGAACCTTGGTGGGAAGTGATCATGCAATATTGGAATTCAACATTCTGGAAGCACAAGCAATAGAACATAGTCAAACTAGAGTCTTGGACTTTAAAAGAGCTAATTCCAATAAACTTAGAGAAAGCTTGGGAAGGATTCCATGGATGAGAATCCTAACGGGGAAAACAACTCAAGAAGCTTGGGAAATTTTGAAAAATGAGATAATAAAAGCCCAGTCTAGCACAATACCAACAAAGAAGAAAAATAACAGCTCTCAAAAGAAACCAGCATGGCTACATAAAGAACTCTCTGATAAATTGAAAGATAAAAAGGACAAGTATAAAAAGTGGAAACTGGGGCACATAACTAAGGCAGAATATCAACAAATAGCCCATGCCTGCAAAAGTGAAGTCAGGAAAGCTAAGGCTCAAAATGAACTAAGGATTGCAACCAAAGTCAAAAATAACAAAAAAACCCCTTCTTTCAACATGTAAAAAACAAGAAAAAGGTTAAGGAAATGATTGGTCCATTAGTGGGTGAAAGTGGCAAGAAGGTGACAAGCAACATGGAGAAAGCAGAACTATTTACTCATTTTTGCCTCTGTCTTTACACAAAGGGAAAAAACAGTCCAACCTATCAAAAACAGTGCCATAAAAAACAAATAGAAACACAAGTTAAGATAGGCAAGAAAATGGTAAGTGAGCACCTGTCCAGCCTAGACGAGTTCAAATCACCAGGACCAGATTGATTACACTCCAAGGTTCTGAAGGAACTGGCAGATGTGATCTCAGAACCACTGAACTATATTTTTCAAAGATCCTGGAGCTACAGAAGACTAGAAAAGAGCTGATGTAGTTCCCATCTTCAAAAAAGGGAAAAAAATGGATCCAGGAAATTACAGACCTATCAGCCTGACCTCAATACCTGGGAAGATTCTGGAAAAGATAATCAGACAACAAATCAGCGAACACCTAGAGGCAAACAAAGTCATTACTAAAAGCAAACATGGGTTTGTCAAAAACAGATCTTGCCAGACAAATCTTATTTCATTCTTTGACAAAGTGACAAAATTAGTGCACCAGGGAAATGCTATGGATATAATTTACTTGGACTTCAGTAAGGTATTTGATAAAGTAGATCACAATCTACTACTTGATAAGATAGAAAAATGTGGGTTAGACAGCATCACCACCAGATGGATTCATAGCTGATTTACCAGCCGTACTCAGCATGTGGTCCTCAATGGAACTGCATCTACATGGAGGGAAGTGTGTAGTGGGGTGCCACAGGGCTCTGTTCTGGGCCCAGTGCTCTTCAACCTCTCCATCAATGATTTGGACGAGGGGATAGATGGTGAACTCATCAAATTTCCAGACAACACCAAGCTGGCAGGAATAGCCAATACTCCAGAAGATAGGCTTAAGATACAGGAGGATCTGGACAGACTTGAACACTGGGCGCTATCTAACAAAATGAAAAAAGTAAGGTTCTACATTTAGGCAAGAAAAACAAAATATAGAGGTATTATATAGGTGGTACCTTGCTCAATAGTAGTAACTGTGAGAGGGATCTTGGAGTCTTAGTGGACAATCACTTAAATATGAGCCAGCAGTGTGCTGCAGCTGCCAAAAAAGCCAACACAGTGCTAGGCTGCATTAACAGAAGGATAGAATCAAGATCACGTGAAGTATTAATACCACTTTACAATGCCTTGGTAAGGCCACATTTGGAATACTGCATCCAGTTTTGGTCACCACGATGTAAAAAAGATGGTGAGACTCTAGAAAGAGTACAGAGAAGAGCCACAAAGATGATTAGCAGACTGTAGGCTAAAACATATAAGGAACAGTTGCTGGAATTGGATATGTCTAGTTTAATGAAGAGAAGGGCAAGGGGTGACATGATAGCAAACTTCCAATATCTCAGGGGCTGCCACAAAGAAGAGGGAGTCAAGCTATTGTGCAAAGCACCTGAAGGCAGGACAAGAAGAAAGGGATGGAAACTAGTCAAGGAGAGAAGCAACTTAGAACTAAGGAGAAACTTCCTGACACTTAGAACAAATAACCAATGGAACAACCTGCCTCCAGAAGCAGTGAATGCTACAACACTGGAAGTTTTTAAGAAGAGACTGGTCAGCCATTTGTCTGAAATGGTATACGGTTTCCTGCCTGAGCAGGGAGTTGGACTAGATGACCTCCAAGGTCCCTTCCAACTTTATTATTATTATTATTATTGTTGTTAATCATCGCACTGTCAGCCAGATGTTCAGACTGAATTTGGCATTTTTGCCAAGTACCTGGGATAGGCAGATGTGGATGTTTGGTGGTATTACAGATATCATTGCAGGATGGAAGCAATTCCTAGTAAGGCCACTTTTGGCAATTGACTAATGGCGAATTTGTCAATGCCAGTGGTGTTCAAGTGGTGTTCCAGTTGTTTTGGGATTGCATCCAAGGCGCCTATTACTATTGGTAGTACCCTTGCTTGCCTTTGCCACAATCTTTCTATTTCTATTTGTAGGTTTTTGTATTTTGTTATCTTCTCCAGTTTTTTCTAATCTATTCTGCTGTCTCCACTATCCAGACTTTTTTGTCTTTCTTATCGACAATTGTTAAGTCCGGGGTGTTATGTTGCAGGTGCTTGTCTGTTTGAATTCTGAAGTCCCAGAGCAGTTTAACTTTATCATTTTCTATGACTTTCTCTATTTTATGATCCCACCAATTCTTGCTTACAGGGAAATGACATTTCTTGCAGATCTTCCAATGCGCCATTGTTGCTACTTTGTCATGCCACTGCTTGTAGTCAGTCTGTGCGATCTTCTTGCAGCAGCTTACCAGGTGGTCCACTGTTTCTTCAGCTTCTTTGCATAGGCAGCACTTACTGTCTGTTGCTGTCTTCTCAGTTTTGACTATGTATGCATTTGTCCTTAAGGCTTGGTCTTGTGCAGCCAGAATTAGTCCCTTGGTCTCTTTCTTCAACTTTCCTGCTCTTAGCCATTGCCAGGTCTTGTTATTATCTGCTTTCCCGGCTATTTTTTTAATGTATTGGCCATGTAGTTCTTTGTCTTCCCATGCCTCCATTCTGTTCTTCATTTGGTCTTTCTTGTAGGCCAGTTTGGTCTCTCCAGTAGTCAGTAAGCCTTCCTGATATACTAATTTCAGTGCACCTTCATCATTGTCCTTCAGATATTCTTCCAAAGCCATTTTTTCTTTTTCAACCATCTGATGTACTTGCAGCATTCCATCTCCACCTATTTGCCTTGGTAGATAGAGTCTGTCAATGTCACTGCGTGGATGAAGGGCATGATTCATTGTCATTATTTTTCTGGTCTTCCTATCCATTGCTTTTAGTTCTGCTTGAGTCCAGTCCACTATTCCAGCTGTGTATCTAATGACTGGAATTGCCCAGGTATTGATTGCCTTCATGGTATTTCTTCCATTGAGTTTGAACTTTAAGATTTTCCTCACTCTCTTGATGTATTCACCTCTAATCTTTTTGTTGACTTCAGTGTGCTTGATGTTGTCAGCTTGAAGGATACCCAAGTAATTGTAGTAATCTTCCTTATCCAGACTTTTAATGTTATTTTCGTGGGACATCTTAATTCCTTCAGTTTTCACTATTTTTCCTTGTTTGAGAGTAAGTGTGGCACATTTGTCCAAACGAAACTCCATTGCAATATTTTGGCTATATATACAGACAGTATTCAACCGCGATTCTATTTCAGATGATGTTTTTTCATACAGCTTCAGATCATCCATGTAAAGGATGTGGGATAGTCTGGCAGATGTTTTTGATGTTTGATAGCCATGTCCTGAGTTATTCAGTACTGTTGACAGAGGAAACAGTGCAATAACAAATAGTAGTGGTGACAATGAATCTCCTTGAAATATTCCTCTCTTGATATTAACTTCTCCCAGTCTTTCACTATTGACCTGCAACTGTGTCTTCCACTGTGCCATCAATCTTTGCACAAATTTTCTGATGTTTCTACGGACTCCTGTTATTTCTAGGCACTTCATTATCCAGTCATGTGGCAGAGAGTCAAATGCCTTTTTGTAGTCAATCCATGCCACATTCAGGTTGGTCTTCCTTTTCTTGCAGTTTTCCGAGATCATTTTGTCTATTAGGAGTTGATCTTTTGTTCCTCTGCTATTGGGGTGGTTTCCTTTCTGTTTGGGTGGAAAGAGGTTGTTTTCAACTAGATGCTGTTGCACTATATCAGCTACCACACCAGTTAGCAATTTGAAAGTTGTTGGTAAGCAGGTAATTGGCCTGTAGTTGCCTGGTGTTGCCCCTTTTGCTGGATTTTTCATTATTAGGTAGGTTTTCCCAGTTGTTAGCCACTTTTCAATTTCTCCTCCTTGTAGTATATTGTTGAACTGCTTGGCAATGAGTGGGTGTATAACTTATTGTTGTTGTTGTGGTAAGGAAAATGGGCAGAATATAAAATAAATAAATAAATAAATAATGTTCATGTAACGACTCAATCATATAGCAAACATGTATGTGATATGTTGGTGACATAATTTCTAATTGACAAAAGTTTATTCTAGAATATTCCATACAAGTGTGGTGGTGGTGGGGTGTGTTTGTGTCTGTGTGTGTGTGTGTGTGTGTGTGTGTGTGAATAATTGTAACCTTTTAAATGGAATAACTCTTACATTTGCTTGGAGGACCAAATGAAACACCTAATTTAGAAATCAATTTTTGTGGAGCCAGAATTTTTAGGCCCAATTTTTATATTTGACCTTCCATTTACACTTTTGTTAGCTGGAGAAGCTGTTCCCCTTTAAAGAGGAAAGGTGTAAAATAGGAGCTGGTCCCATTGTTAGGATTCCTTTTTTCCCCCTTCAGCATTCTGCATGGTTCAATGAGATGAGATTTTGGAATGGAGAACAGGAAATAAAAATGATCACTGCTCCCATCAACCAGGGTGGGGAAACTGCAGCTTAAAATTAATACAGCCCTGAACCTAATTTTATTATGAAATCCACATAAAGGGAGAAGCCACAGAAAACTGCAACATGCTAAATATTATCCACATTTGCTTTTGGCTCCACTCACTTGTGATTCTAGTTACACCTACAATTGTTACTTATTCCTGCCCACTATTACCATGTAGCTCCCCACTGTTAACCTAGGATGGTTCCCATCAGAAACATAAACATCCCTTTCCAAAGCATTGTTTAGCTCCTATAGGTTATTATAAACCCAAGTGGCAGGTATCCTCATCATAATATATATACATATACATATACATTCACTTTCTCTACAAACATGTTATTTGTCCCTGTGAAAGGATCCATGCAGTATTATAGTTAGTATGCTTGATATTGTTATTTTAAACCTCTCTCACTGCATTAAATTAAAAGACAGTGTTTTAATTAAAACCTTCTGGAAATTTTTAACATCTGGCTTCTCTTGAAAACCCCCTGTTAAATCTATGTGGGACTGTCCTAAAGTGTGTGGGGGGGGGGGGGAAGAGAAGGCAAAGAAGAAGGGAGGAGGGGAGAGAATGAGGAATGGGAGGAGTGAATATTGTAAAGGAAGCAAATGAAAAGCATGGTAAGAAATTAGGTGAAAATGTTTTTGGAACAATCCAGCGATGAAAGCCCCATGGGAAAGCAATGTACAAGGAGGAGAAGGATCTGAAGTCTGTGCAGAAATGCAAATGTTATTCAAATTCTACTAGCATAGTGTCAGATTCAGGAGGATTTTTCTTTTAGTATGGATAGCTCTTCAACAACTTGCCAGCTTTTCCTTTCCTTAAAAGGGATGCGAACTGCACTCCAGTGAGGATGTCTGTTACTTGGGATATTCCTCCTCCCCTTTCAGTCTAGTCTACGTGGCTGTGCTTCAGAAACACAAACACCAAAAATTCTTTAGCCCAGAAGAAACATTCACAAAAGGTTGCTAGTTCTATAAAACAAAATGCACTACACAAACATTCTTATAATCTCAGCTCATATCATTGTTATAGTTGCTTTCTCCTATATTTTGTTTGAATGTATTGCCCTTCTTAAGAGCTGGTGATACAGCTTGGAGCTTTAGCGTCAGGACAGACAGCACTGAAGCTTGAGGGACTCCAGGAGTTTCAGATTTTTCTACACAACACTTGATGGGCTTAGATGACTTCATCAGCTACAGTATGTCATGCAGCTAACCTCCCCCAACATTGGCCTCTTAACTTTCTTCCTTCTCTTCCTCTTACCCTCCCAGATTCTTTGTCTGTTTGGTCTATTATTTTTCTCTTGCTCTCTTTCCCAGTCTCTTGCTTTTCGCCCTTTACATTTCTCTGATTTATTTAACAGATGACATTTTTCTTTCAGGAGCACACACATAAGAGACACACTTTCTCCTCTTTCATTGCTTCTCTAAAAGACTCTACAATTGATTCTTCTATGTAAAATCAGAAGTATAGTTATAGCTATGCACCAATGCAGGCACACATATAGAGAATAATTAGTTACATTTGGTATGTGAAATCTGATTTTCCTGCCTAGTAGAGCATCAAATTTCATTAAATGGAGCCTGATAGAATACACACACACAATACACACACACACACACACACACACACACACACACATATATATATATTTATGTAAAGGTAAAGGTTTCCCCGACTCTAGGGGCCGGTGCTTATCTCCGTTTCAAACCCGAAGAGCCAGCGCTTGTCCGAGGACGTCTCCGTGGTCATGTGGCCAGCATGACTAGATGCCAAAGGCGCATAGAACGCTGTTACCTTCCCATCATAGTGGTCCCTATTTTTCTACTTGCATTTTTACGTGCTTTCGAACTGCTAGGTTGGCAGAAGCTGGGACGAGTAACAGGCGCTCACTCTGTTACGCGGCACTCGGGATTCGACCCGCCAAACTGCTGACCTTCTGATCGACAAGCTCAGCGTTCTAACCCACTGAGCCACCGCGTCCCCACATATGTATATCCTTATATAAATATATGAGGATATCTGCAAGAGGGATCTAAAGGCCTTGGGAATGGACATTAACAGCTGGGAAACCTTGACCTTGACCTCTGATTGCTCAGCTTGGAGGCTAAAGATGCAGCATGGCCTTCTCCAATTCGAAGAGACACTTGTGCAGCAGGCTGAGGCAAAGAGGTAATCCTGGAACCAGCGAAATCTGGGGGCTGGACAGGGGACAGACTGTATCTGCCCTCAGTGTGGAAGGGACTGCCACTCTCAAATTGGCCTTTTTAGCCATACCAGATGCTGCTTTAGGACCCCTTTCCAGAGCACAATACCATAGTATCTCGAGGATGAAGGATGCCAATTACATATATATATATATATATATACATACAGTATATGTGTCAAATGCTTGTTAACTATTTTTAGATTACCTTGCTAGGCCCCAAACATGGGACAAATCTTCATTTCCTGTTACACAGTATATATATATGTGTGTGTGTATGTGTATATATATATATATATATATATACATATACATGAATATATATGTGTATATGTATACACACACACACACACACACACACACACACACACACACATATATATATATATAATATATATATATATATCTTGGCGTATTTGGGTCTTTTCCTGCGTAGGATGGAGGGTGTCTTGGCAACATTTCGATGAGGTCCCACTTGTCATCTTCAAGCTCCTGAATTCTGTGATGTTACAATGCTAAAACCCGGGATATCACAACACAGCAAACCACCCAGGATATTTCAACATAGAACTCAGGAAATCACTACAATAGAGCTCAGGATGTCATCACACAGCCCATTACCCAGGTCGTTACAACACAAAGGACTAACGAGCACACAGCCAGCACCTCAGCCACACAGGATGTTACAAATCAGCCAACTAATCCGCTCACAATAAACCCATCAACCAATCATGATGTAACATCACAGCCAACCAATCCGCTTACAGCAACAAATCCAGCACTCCACACATCCCCACCAGTATTTATAGAGAGACAGCAGCTCCGATCACGCTTCGCTTGCACAAGCATGAAACCGAAGACACCAGCCTGAAGATGATGAGTGGGACCTCGTCGAAACATCACCAAGACACCCTCAATCCTACACAGGAAAAGACCCGAATACACATATATACCTGTGTGACAGTTTAACTGTCAGGTCATAGAATGTATAACCTGCCCACTGGCCCAACTATATCCTGCCAGAATCTGGAAGAACTACGGAAGGATGACTCCATTATCATCCTTCCAGCTGACAAGGTAAATCCACTGTGGTTTTAAACAAACTTAAATATGATTGCAAAATCTACATCTTGCTCAAAGATGAGAGTGTGTATCGGTCCATTAACAAAGATCCGATGACATCGCTCAGCAACTGACTCAGTAAGTCAGCAGATAGACTCAGGAGGCAAAACAGAATCCATGATGAAGACCACAAAACAATTCGACCCAGGGACATGGACGTGGCATAGATTTATGGACTCTCCAAGATCCATAAGGTAGGGATCCCATTACAACCCATAGTGTCATTTAGGAGTACACCAATGTTTGGCCTAGCCAAATGGCTAAGTGTGAAATTCCAACACTGACTGAGGACACTATGACCACGATAAAATCCTCAGAGGATTTCCCAGCAAGGTTTCAATTGATAAAGGTGGAGCATGATGAAACTATGATCTCTTTTGATGTTACATCTTTATTCCCCCCATTCCCCAAAATTTAGCTGTCTCCATGATAAGGAGTCTGTTACAGAAGGAAGACCCACGACACCCCAATTTACCTAGCACAGAAGACTTCATCCAGCTGTTAAGCTATTATCTCCAAACATACTTTAAATTTCAAGGTACCATATATGAGCAGATAAAGGGCATGCCTATGGGGTCCCCCATCTCAGGGGTCATTGCTGAAGCTGTTCTACAAGAACTGGAATGCCAAGCAACGGTTGACTACTGACCCAGCTTTTGAGTCAGGTATGTCAACGACACATTCACTATCATCAAACGCTATCATCAAACACTATCATCAAACTGGTGACACCACCAGTTTCTTGAAGAAGCTCAACTCAGTTTATCTTGACATCCAATTCACAGCAAAAGAGGAAATTAACAACACACTACCTTTCCTGGATGTGCTGGTTTGTCACCAACTTAATGGTCCCCTGTCTACTGCTGTCTATCGCAAAACAACACATACGGATTGGATCCTACATTATGATAGCAATCACCGCATGGCACATAAGGCCAGATGCTTTAGAACTTTATTTAAAAGAGTCAACACTCATTGCAGCACAGAGGTGGCAAAAACTAAGGAGAAGGCATATCTCCAACATATATGCAAACAAAATGGTTACTCAGCAAGCTTTGCTCGGCGCTGTTGCAAATGTCAGGAACCACGACCAGCCTGTGAAGTGCCAACCAACACAGCCTAAGTAACATTCCCATACATCAATGGGGTATCCAAGGCAACCACACGGATATTTATTTATTTATTTAATGGGACTTATATGCCGCCCTATCTCCCGAAGGACTCAGGGTGGCTAACAACAGTAAAATACAAGTAAAATACAAATATTAAAATTAAACTATATCTATAGCTCCAACTACAACCAATAAAATCTTAAAACCATATTAAAAACCCCTTATCATCAGTCCAGGTCAGCCTGTTGGAAAAGAAATGTCTTAAGGTTATGACGAAAGGACCAGAGGTCTGGGGTCATCTGGAGCTCCAGGGGAAGCTGATTCCACAGGGCAGGTGCCCCACAGAGAAGGCCCTCCACCTGGGAGCTGCCGGCCGACATTGTCTGGCTGCCGGCACCCTGAGGAGGCCCTTTCTATGTGAGCACACAGGGCGATGTGAAGTCGTTCCTGGCAGCAGATGGTCCTGCAGGTATCCTGGGCCTAAGCCATGTAGGGCTTTATAGGTAAGAACCAGCACCTTAAATCTCACCTGGAGGGCAACTGTTAACCAATGCAGCTCACGCAGGAGGGGTGTAATATGGGAGTATCGGGATGCTCCCATCACAACCCGCACGGCCGCATTCTACACCAGCTGAAGTCTTCGGGTGGTCTTCAAGGGCAGCCCCATGTAGAGAGCATTGCAGTAATCAACACGGGAGGTAACGAGCGCATGAGTGACCATACGTAAAGCATCTCGGTCCAGATAGGGGCGCCCTACAACATCAATATTGCACACAGGCCTAATCAAACCCTACACGCTAAGATAATGTGCCCTAAAGAACCACTATCCACAGGTGACATGTCATCTGTGGTCTATAACATCAATTGCAACGGTTGTCATTGCAACTGTTAGGAAAACCACTAAACGTCTCAAGACCAGAATCCATGAGCACATTTTGGCAGTCAGACGACAGGAACAATGTTCCCAGTTATGGACGCATATAGCTGAGAATGACCACACTTTTGATTTTGCTGGCTAAGGACATCGCCCAAGATTTCACCAAAGGTGGCTGTTTACTAAAAGAGGCTTGGCTGTCCGGTTGCCATTCAATCAACCAACACGTGGAGTTACTGCCGCCATACCAAACACTGAGGACGCATGAACAATAACACAGGTTAGCTGAACGAGTTAACCTTTTACCATTTTCACGCTGGATGAATAAAAATATGAAAGAGCTGACTCGCTTACCCATCGAATGACATGATGGCATGACAGGTGGAGTGATGAAAATACAAGCAGAGCCCACTGTTGAGCCAAAGAAAGGACAGCAGACTAATATGACCACGATGAGATGCATGACGAGGACATCAACAGCTGATGCACTTACACAGCAGACCAACACCACAACTAACTGCAACAGCAAGAGCAATGATCCATCCACAGCACTGAACGACTATGCCCAACAGTATAAACATGGCTGGCAACTGGTGAAGGAGAGAGTATCAAGATTGCAACGAGGGCGAGCTTATACAGCAGAGCCTGAATTGGTGCGGCCAAATGCAGGAGAGTAGGGGACAGGCAGGCCGATTGCACGTTCTATGAGGATATTGACAGCTGATGTGCCTAAGTGGAAGAACAATGCCATGATCAAATGAGATGGCTTGAGTGAGGGTCCAGCAACAACACCGAGTGGCTACGTGCAACAGGATGGACACGCCGAACATCTGGGGGGAGGGAAGATGTCAAGATCTAAATGGAAGCCAGCTTGTACAGCTGAGCCAGAACTAGTGCGGCTGACTGCGGGAGAGCGGGGGGGAGCAGGGGGCCCGATTACACGTTCTATGACCTGACAGTTAAACTGTCACACAGGTATATATGTAGTTTCTTCCCACCTTTAGCCCTTACCCTGATGATGTCAACAGAAGGTTGACAAAAGCTCAGTGATTAAAAGACTTTTTTGTATCACGGAGTTCAGTAGCTTTATTGGTTTTCTAAATACATACATACATATATATATATATATATATATACACACACACACACACACACACACACACACACACACACACACATATATATATATATATATATATATATATATATATATATATATATATAGACATAAAGCCTCATTGCAATTTGTTGATGATGGGAAAGCTAAGAATTAAGTTGAAGTGAATTTTTATTAGCTGTTAAAAATGCCTCAGCACCTTCATCCAAACTATTTCTCCTATTCTGAGGGATTTTACCAAAGGATTTTTCTGAAATGAAACTTCAAGATGCCTTTGCTTCACCTAATAGTTTTACTACCAAAACATTTGGCCTTTGTAAATATTCCCTCCACATAAATTCTTAGGAATAGAAGCATTTTCCATTAAAAATCAGTTGCTACTAAAATTGGTTCCATTTATAAATGAGGACTTTACACGAGGACTTTAGGAGTAAAGAAATTTATATGGCTAATCTCATTTCATCCTTGTCCTTGTTTGCAGATGATCACACATGTCTAGAACATATGCGCATTTTAATTTGTGAGAACTGCAGAATGTTAGCTGAGTAAACATTTGGGATGCATCTTCCTATTTGAGATTTAAAACTAGTTCTTAAAATGGGGCTCAGTCGTACTACCAGTTTTCCAATATTTGAAGAATATTGAAGTGGGGGTGGACCTATTCTCCAAAGCATCTGAGGTAGCACAAGTAGTAAAGGATGAAAAATTATCAAAGAAAGATCCGACCGAGGATTAAGGAGTGACAGTGAGAACATTTAATCAGTGGAACAGCTTGTCTCCAAAAGTTGTGGTGCTCCATCAGTGGAGGTTTTCGAGAAGAGATTGGATAGCCATTTATCTAGAATGGTATAGGGCACAGGTGTCAAACTTGTCGCGTCACATGGCATGTCACGATGCATTGTGAATTTTTTTGCATTGCCGGAGCTGGGATGGGCGTGGCCGCCATATGATGCAACCAGCCCATGGGTCAGCAGTTTGCACCCCTGGTATAGGGTTTCCTGCTTGACTAAAAAAAAAACAAGGTCCCTTCCAAATCTGATATTCTATGTTCTAATTGCTGCCTCAACTTCTCCTTCTTTGAAAATCCATCTTACCACACCAAAAACAAAAGAAGACATAATGCATTTTACAGGAATTGCTATGTAGCCACATTTCCTGAACGCTATACTACCTAGAGATGAAACATACTACTTTTTTCTAAGCAAGTTTCTCTTATGACTCAGAGGGAGTCTATGTGGCACATATTTCTCTTCCTTTTTCTCCCCCCCCCCCCCTTCACATCTACTGGAGTTTGCCAGAGAAATCTTTTTCTAGTCTGTCTCTCTCTCTTTTCACATTTCCTCCCCTCCCCCTTGTGGTTAAGAAATCATAAATGAAATACAGAAACATTTTAATATAAGCAGCAGCAGCAGAAGGAAAACAATTACATGCATGTTTTAGCAACTAAAAAAAGGTGGCTAAATAGAAGAAAAATAGCTAAAATTCACACAGTTACTAGATAAAGGTTTGATGTGTACTAGAAAGGCTTTTCTTCTGCAACTATGTCCTAAGAAAGTATTGGCAACCACAGATTTGAAAATCATGTGTTTTATAGCAAATTCCAAATTGTCTCCAGTTCCATTGCCAGGCTCTTAGCTCCAGAGGTGGATAAAGTCCTTATGCATATAATAATGGGGTCTTGTAAATGTAGGGCCATATCTTTTAACAGAACCTGATATATAAGCAACGCTCTATGCTTGCAGTAGAAAGAAAACATGCAAAATTGCCTAGTTCAAATCAGTTCAATCCAGAGGCTGACAATCTGTGGCTCAGGAAGAATCTGTAGCTATGCACATCTGTTTATAGCCCTAAAACTTGCAGGGAGTTAAAGTACCCATTTTGCCACTTTTAAAAAATGGATTGTGTAATAATCCATTCAGGAAGGTTGGAGCCCTCCAGCTAGAAGCTTGGAAGACAATGATACCTAAAATCTACATACCCCACTCAAACTCTAAGACAGGACGTAACAGGATTAACCCACAGATGCCAAAGGGGCACACTCAGACTCAGGTCAAAGTACATGACACAGGAAATACAAAACCTCAACAGGAACAGGAAACAACTCCAAACAAAAGCCCAAGAGGGTATAAAAACCCACTCCCTACTACATGTGCTCTTTTTTTCTTCCAGAGCCATCTTTCTGTCTGGCTCTCCTGTTTAATAAACTACAACCTTCTTCCTAAAGCAGTCACCATGCTGTTTATTCTCAGCTTGGACTGGACCCTGATGAAGATTTTTCCTTCAACAACTAGAAAGAATTTGCTCCATCTATTGAACTGTTGACTTTTCTTTTAGTCTTCCTGTACATAAGGTCTTTTGAATTCATCATGGAAAGACTGCATAAAAGGAAGAATTCCCAGAAGCTGACCTAAGTCTTTTTAATATACTTGGTTTAACTGAGGATATATTCTGTGCACCAATGATTTCTAGACAAACTGGAAAGAAACATGAAGACTAAATGTGAAAATTTAAGTGCCTCCCCTTTCCCCCACTGAATGAACTGATATATAGAAGAAAAGAAATGTTAGGCTGGTAACCCAAACACACATTCGGCATATGGCTTAGTAAAGACTACAATTTAAACATACAGTAACTTTATGGTTGTGGTAATTACTATTCATAGTATTGTAGACCTGGTAACAGTGGCCTGACTTCAAATTGGAACTCTAACTATATCATTTTGAAGAGCTTTATTTAGAATTCAGAATTTGCAAGATAGTTGTTCATTATAAATGTCTGCATTTCAGTCAGCCACATCACTTCCTCCACCAAATGTGATGCCATTTTCAAATTTTACTTACCCTTACTAACATATACCTGATGATCAAATTGGACAGTGTACTAATAAACATGCATTATATATTATAAATTGAAATATAAGCATACATTAAAATACTTGAATTTAAACTTGCACACGGAATAGCACAAAAGAAAAGGAAATACCCTGTGGGGGGGAGGTAACAGTTTTAAGATGCATTTTAATTTTGTCCCAATTTTGCTTACCTTTCCTTTTCCAGTTTTCCCCATAGTAAAACCTTGTGTGATATATTGGATTGACAGACAGTATTCAATGCAAAAATCACCCATTGACCTTCACTGATAAGTGGGTTCTCCCCAGTCCTAACCTATCATTTGTTTAAAGCTTTATTCAAATGTTCTATCAAGGATTTTCTGCTGATACTTCACTAATAAGCTAATAAATGAGAAAAGTAAATCATGGTCATTGTGTAGCCTCTTCACTTTTTCATTTTAGAAGATGCTTTAGGAATCTACAGTAGCTACAGCCAGTGGTGGTAAATCTTTTGAAACAGAAGGCCTAAAGAATGTCACAGATATTCTCATAAAAAACAGGTGAGTTGCTTCCAACTGTTGCATCTACCTTTTCCTAGTAACTTCCTACCAGCCTAGCTTATTTTTGTCTTTTTTTCTTTGGCAGTTCAACATTCTTCCAAGCAAGCATTATGTTGTAGCTACAGTACACATAGGTTTTATCTCTGAGAAGGCCTATGATGATCTAGTGCCTCCTCATACACAGGATTTTAATATATCAAGGTAATGTTGAAGGATTGTGCCTTTTTTGCATACTAAATTATCATGCAAAAAATTCTTATGTATCATTAAAGCTCTAATTAATACTCAACTCAAGAACTAAAAAGATCTATGCCCAATGAGTTTGCTGATCTGTTTGAGTGTTGTTGTTAGTTGCAAAGTCGTGTCCAACCCATCGCGACCTCATGGACAATGTTCCTCCAGGCCTTCCTGTCCTCTACCATCTTCTGGAGTCCATTTAAGCTCATGTCTACTGCTTCAGTGACTCCATCCAGCCACCTCATTCTCTGTCGTCCCCTTCTTCTCTTGCCCTCAATCTTTCCCAGCATTAGGCTCTTCTCCAGTGAGTCCTTCCTTCTCATTAGGTGGCCAAAGTCTATTTGAGTAACTGCTCATAAATTTGCTTTAAATATTCCTCTACATTTGCATCTAATCTGCCTAAATATATGGAGGTTTAATTTACAGTAAGAATATAGAAGTATAATAAGAGGTTCTTGCTTTATAATTAACAATAATAACAAATGAGACAAATGGAAGGTTAAGTACTCTTGTTTATTCCTTTTCCTGTGGATACAGCAAAATATGATACAGCAAATAAGCTCTTCCCTTTGAGTGCACAAAATGAAAAAATCAGCTGTATATTTACCATGATTCCCAGAAGTTCATTTCTTTACAATGTAATATTTATGCCTACTGCAGTGCAGTAACCAAAAAGTAAACGAAATTTAAAATTGAATTAACAGTTTCCAAATCACATAAATTAATATTTTATTTATTCTTCATAACCTCAATAGGAATTTTGTGTCCAGATTCTGTTGTTCTTTAAAAGTTATGTAGATTAGCTAGAATGTATGCCAGAGCTTACTAACAGCATTGAAAGAGAAAGAAAGAAAGAAAGAAAGAAAGAAAGAAAGAAAGAGAGAGAGAGAGAGAGAGAGAGAGAAAGAAAGAAAGAAAGAAAGAAAGAGAAAGAAAGAAAGAAAGAAAGAAAGAAAGAAAGAAAGAAAGAAAGA
>JAKJMR010016980.1:150712-164200 GCA_024449315.1 Daboia siamensis
ATATTTTCTAAAATAATTTCTAATAATTTTTTGACAAATACCATATCCTGAGATGATGTTTTCTTGATATCTACTGTGGCCTCCAAATCCTTTTATTGATAGTCGTTACCATTTAGAGACATCAGTTTAGACACAATTTCATGAGCATTGATTTCTTTTGATTTCTATTAAATTCGTTTTGATAATTTGTTGCACATTTACATTGTTTGGAGAATCAACTTCAATTATTTAGACTCATCTCCAAATTATTTTCTTTGCCCTAAAGTATGTATTAATAAATGTAAGCACATGTGAATAAATACAAGGTGTCTTCATAAAATTTATAGTAGTATTGGATTCTGTATTGCAAGATAAAATGGCAAGTAAGGTAAAGGTAAAGGTTCCCCCGCACATGCGTGCTAGTCGTTTCCGACTCTAGGGGCCGGTGCTCATCTCCGTTTCAAAGCCGAAGAGCCAGCACTTGTCTGAGGACTTCTCTGTGGTCATGTGGCTGGCATGACTAGACGCCAAAGGCACACGGAACGCTGTTACCTTCCCACCGTAGTGGTCCCTATTTTTCTACTTGCATTTTTACGTGCTTTCGAACTGCTAGGTGGGCAGAAGCTGGGACAAGTAATAGGCGCTCACTCTGCTACGCGGCACTCGGGATTCTACCCGCCAAACTGCTGACCTTCTGATCGACAAGCTCAGCGTCTTAACCCACTGAGCCACCGCGTCCCTGACAAAATGGCAAGTACCATGAATTTTTTAGGATATGCAATATTCGAGTATCTCCAGTCACCTAGCAAGGCTCTCAAAAACTTCATGACCCCTGCAAAAAAGAGGAAAAAAAGTGATAAAGTATAGGTAGTCCATAACAGACATGGTCGCTCACTGGGTTAGGACGCTGAGCTTGTCGATCAGAAGGTCGGCAGTTTGGCGGGTCGAATCCCAAGTGCCACATAACAGAGTGAGCACCTGTTACTTGTCCCAGCTTCTGCCAACCTAGCAGTTCTAAAGCACGTAAAAATGCAAGTAGAAAAATAGGGACCACTACGGTGGGAAGGTAATAGCGTTCCTTGCACCTTTGGCATCTAGTCATGCTGGCCACATGACTATGGAGATGTCCTCAGACAAGCGCTGGCTCTTCGGCTTCGAAACGGAGATGAGCACCAGCCCCTAGAGTCGGAAACAACTAGCATGCATGTGCAGGGGAACCTTTACCTTTACCTTTACCTCAACTTAATGACTGTTATAATGGCACTGAAAAAGGTGACTTTTGACCATTTTTCACATTTACGACTGTTGCAGCATTCCCCAAGTCACATGATTTACATTCAAAAATCATGTGACTTGGGGAATCATTTACATCACAGGGTCATGCAATCCCCTTTTGCAACCTTCTTGTTATGTATTAAGTACTAATATTAATGTGTTGTGCAACTAACATACCTCCAACTGTTTGGGAGGGAAACTTCAAGAATTCAAGTTTGGGCGGGAGCGAGCTAACGTTGCGATTGGCTGACACCCTAGAGGTGTAAGGTATAAAGTGCAGGCGTTTTGCTGGTTGAGTTCTGAGTTCTGTTCTGACTTAAACACCGTTGTACCATGCCGGTCTGGTCATTGCCCACAAAACCCATTACAGAATAGTGGCGATGAAGGTGGGATGCTGCAGGAAGAGAGCTGTTGCAAGCTAAGAGACATTAGTCACTGGGTATCAGACCAGGCACAGAGCCCTGGTGGGACAACATCCCTGCCCTGCCTGCCAGTAAGATAAACTGGAGGTACGTACATCCTGAGGGATCTGTCCCCAGGATCAAAAGGCAACACAACACATATTGCAGCAGTAAAGGCAGTAACCAGTAACTTTCATAATGGCCAACTCGGAAAGCTCAACAAGCTTGACATCACCCATCCAGAGCAGTGGAGCTCCTATGTCTCATGAGTAGACAACTACCTATGGGTGAACCAGGTCAGAAACAATGGCCTGAAGGTGGCAACTGTACTCTGTGTATACGGGCAAGCAACATTCAACATCGCCGAAAACCTGGTAGCACCAGCAAGCGTTGAGTCAGTGACATACGCAGACCTCAAGAGAAGGTTGAAAGAACACTTCGAGCCAAAACTCTCCATAATTGCTTGGCGCCATGCTTTCAAGCAACGAGAGCAGAGGTCTGGAGAATTGGCAGCTGAGTTCGTGGCTGCACTTCAACAAGCTTCATGCCACTGCGAGTTTCCAGATTTGGAAGACTGCCTCAGAGGTAGACTCGTTTGCAGTTTGCTGAATAGAGAGTTACAGCAACATCTATTTGTCATGGAAAAATTGACTTTCCAAGATGCTTTGAAGGAAGTCATGGCGGATGAGGCTACTGGAGGAGCAATGAAGGCTCTCCGGTCACCAAAAACACACACCAGCCCCATGGTGATCCACTACAAGATCGCAGATGGACTGAGGGAGACCAATATAGATGATGAGATCGATTGGTTGCAGAGAGAGCCACCCAGATGGCAACGCTCAACAGAGCAAACAACATCCCCACAGAACTGCGCTAGCTGTGGAAGACAGCATAAAAGGGCAGAGTGCAGATTTCGCAGAGTTGTTTGCCATGTCTGTGAGAAGCAAGGGCACATCGCCAGAATCTGTAGAGGTTGCCAACAAGAAACACAAACTGCGGCTCTACAGCAAAAAGGTAAATGGGACCTAGGGCAAAACAGGGTTGGATACTGCTCAGGGAGAAGAAGTATCCAACAAACAGGAGCCCAACGCCCCCTCAAGGAGAAATTAAAACTACATATTAGACTTCAAGGGGTCCCATGCTCCATGGAGCTAGACACTGGGTCAGCTCTATCAATCACCTCATACAAGACTTTTGATTACATTTGCAGACAAGGCAAAAGGTGAGTTCCACTCAAGCCATCAAGCCTCATATTAACAGACTTCCAGAATTGCCGTGTTGCTGTAAGGGGGGAAGTCACCATTAGAATTAAGTTCAAGTAGTCTGAGGGTCCTCTCAGCATTGTGATCATAGATGGACAGTGCACCAGCCTCATTGGACTGGACTGGTTCAAAACCCTGGACATCCATGTGATGGGCATCCATCATACGCAAACAGCTAACCTGGCAGCAGTATGTGAACAATATGCAGATGTTTTCAGCACAGAGTTGGGACAATACACACCCATTTCACTCAGTCTTGATCCAGCAGTCACTCCAATCAGAGTGAAACTGTGCAGAGTGCCCTTCGCACTAAAGCCAAAGATAGACATGGAACTTGACAGCAGGGTGTGCTCCAACCTGTGGACAATAGCCTGTGGGAGACTCCCAGAATGACCCCAGTGAAGCCAAACAGGGACGTTCGCATCTGTGTAGACTACAAGTGCACAATAAACAAGGCACTACAGCAACATGCTTACTCAGTTCCACTGGTAAGCTACATACTCGCCTCGCTTCAAGGAGGCTGAATTTTTGTCAAATTAGATCTCACTCAGGCATACCAGCAGCTGCCAGTCGACAACACCACCACTGAGGCATAAATCATCATCACACACAGAGGGGCATTCCAAGTGCACCGCCTGCAGTTTGGGGTAAGCGTAGCTGAAGGGTTGTTCCAAAGCAGACACTAAAAAACATACCTGGTGTCTGCCTGTACTTTGACGATGTCCTGATCACAGGGGAATCAGTCCTGGTGGAACGTCTTCGGGCAGTACTTCAACATTTCCATGAGGCAGGCTTAAAACTAAAAAAAAGACAAGTGCCAAATTGGCATGGAATCCACAGAGATGCTGCTGGAATCGACCCATCAAAGTCTAGGCTAAAGGCAATTCAACAAGCCTCCAGACCCAAATCCAAGGGGAAACTGCAATCCATTCTTAGGTTTGCTGAATTTCTATCACTAGTTCTTGCCACACAAGGCTGCCCTGGCAGAACCACTTCACCATCTTCTGGGCAAAAAAATGCCCTGGGTCTGGTCAAGCACCCATAATAGGGCATTCAAGGTGGTCAAGTCACTGCTATTGTCAAGCTCCATGTTGGCCCATTTTAATGAAAAACTGCCAGTAACACTAACCTGCAATGCTTCACCATATGGCATTGGGGCAGTGCTAAGCCATCAAATGCCAGACGGTCATGAGGCCCCCATTGTATATTACTCAAGAACTTTATCATCTGCTGAGGTGAACTATGCACACATTGATAAAGAAGCACTTCCCATTGTTGCAGGTATTAAGAAGTTCCACGACTTCTTATATGGGTGACCTTTCACCGTGTTCACAGACCACAAGCCGTTCCTTTTTACAGCTGACAAGCAGACTTCACAAATCCTGTCACCACGGATGCTGCAATGGTCAATTTTCATGGCTGCCTACTCGTACAGGTTAGTCCACAAGCCAGGGAAGGAAACGGGCCATGCCAACGCATATAGCTGACTGCCTCTGCCACAGACAGATCCAGACCCAGCCCTGACAGCATGTATCCTGGCAATCCAGAACCTACCAGAAACACCCTTACACTCAGGGGACGTGGTTGCTGAAACCACCACAGACAGAATGCTCAGCTGCATTCTCAACTGGGTGTTGAGGCGATGGCCGGAAGCCCAGCCAGGCCCTGAGTTCTAGCACTATGCTGCCGGAAAGATGAACTGTCAGCCCACAAGGTTGTGTGGTGAGGGGTAGCAGGATCATTGTTCACCCAGTCTTCAAGCCAGGGTGCTGGATTCCCTACATGAGGTGCACCCCAGAATTGTGAGGATGAAGGCTCTAGCCAGGAGCTATTTGTGGTGGCCAGGCCTGAATAAAGACATTGAAAGTAGCTGTCAGGTCTGCCAAGAGACCTGACCAGAGATGCCCCAGCACCCATGCACCGCTGGGAGACCATGTGTCAATGCTGCAAACATTGACATGTTTTTGCACTGACAAAATAAGAGACAGCCTTTTGTTTAAACTGCTTCACTTTGAATCTTGAAGGGAGGGAATTTTCTAACGACTATTTTGAGAAGATTAGAAAGCGCATGTACAGAATGGGAGGAGAGACCTCATATGTAAAACTAATTGGATAATGTGATTTATGACTTGTAGATAAAGGTGGGGATTGTGTGTGTGTTACGATGGGTTTTGGGGGGAGGAGATTTCATATTCTGGCATCCCTCCATGAGTGCTGATGTTTTGTTTCATTACTAAGACTTTTAAAATAAATAATATGCCTGCAATTTGTTTGATTTGTCTCATTCATCAGAACTATGACATCATGCCAGAATCTACTTTCTTTCAATGGGGGGTCTTGAACCCACACCACTGTCTCCGGTAAGAGAGATAAACTGGAAAAGATTCAGGGAAGAATCCTCAAGATGGAGAAGGAAGGCCTGATTGCTGGCGAAACTTCTGAAGAGGAAATAATAGTTTTCTGTGGGAAGATGAATTTGGGCTGATCTCCAAACCTCAGCAGATAACTGAGCTTATCTCATCATCAAACTGGAACTGCTCCAGTAGAGAATGCGGAGGCCAGACTGTGCAGCAAGAAGCCCCAGAAGCTGAAGGGGAAGGAGATATCAGATCATCAACCATTGAGAATCTGGGTGAGTGGAAGATCCTGTCTGCAGATCAGACTGCCTGCCAGACCCAGGAGTCCCCTGCCAAGCCCTCCAGACCCATAGAGACACAGAACACCAGCCTGAGGCCTCTGCAGCAATGGGAGGTTGGGAAGCCCCCACAAGTGAATGGCCAACAACCTCTGAGCTTGCCCCAGCTAATAGAAGCCTTGCATCAGCTGGGGGTGGTGCAGAAGCCTGGAGATCAGGAGCTGGTGGGAGGACAACAGCAAGGGTGGCAGCAACAGAGGCCAAACTTGCAACCCCTGAACGTACAGCAGGACCAGTGGGGCCAGCAGCACTGGGGGCCCTGACAGCCATTAAATCAGCAACCAGAGTGGAGCCAGCAGCAACTGGAGACACAGCAACAGCAGTGGGGGGCCCAGCAACCATTTAACAACCAGGGTGGGGCCAGCAGCAATGGGGACCCATCAACTAACAATGAACCCATCCTTCAGAGCAACCTTCAATGGAGACTCAGAGAAACTGATTTTCTTCCTCAACCACGTACGCTCTGATTTGAATAGCCATACCCAGGTGCTATGGTCGATGTGATTGCGTCCAGCCTTGAGGGAGAAGCATCCGAATGGTTGAACAATTTATATAACGAGCAAGGCCCTGACTTGGAGGACCCCCTCCTTTTCCTCTTAAGGCTGAGGGAAAGATTTGAGGACCTTTCCATCACCCTTAAAGTGGAAGAGCAAATTCACAAGATAAAACAAGCTGGCCGCCCTGCCCTGGAGTACTTGCGGGAGTTTTGAAAGATGGCTGGTTGGATAGAAAGATGCCTGAGCAGTCCATAATTCATCTTTTTAGAGATGGGTTAGATGACTACCTTTCTCTGGCATGTATCTACCAAGCTGTGCCTGACCAACTGCATGAATGGTACCAGGCAACAGTGAAATTAGATGTTCAGGTCGCCCACTATAAGAAACCTCTCCTACCTGAACCCGAGCCAAGGTCAGAACAACCTGAATGGCACTTACCCCCACGAAGATCTCCAACTACTGTGAGGCCTGAAAGACCCAAGCCACCTGTAGACCCGACAATTAAGTGTTTCTGATGCAGACAGCAGGGACATAGAGCAGCGAAATGCCCAGTCCCCTTCCCCCAACAGCAGAACAGACCAGGACCAGCAGTGAGAAAGAAACCTGCACAGTGGCTGAAGGGAGATAAATCCAACCAGATGACACAGGAACCTGTTGTCCAGGTCACATCCCCCACACAGGAGGACGTCGGAACTCAGACTGGATCCACCCCAGTTCTACCCTCTTTCGACAGCAACGATGAAGGGGAGAATGACCTGATGGTGAGTCGACGCATCCTACCCTTTTTATTGCCTGCTAAACTCATAATCCCTAAGTCAGGGGCACAAGTAGACCTGAAAGTGCTAGTTGATACTGGTTGCTCCCAATGCATCATTAGCCTGTCATGTGCCTTGAGACTGGGCATACGGGCCAAGCTGTTCCCCAAACCTGTGAGGTTTGAGCAAGCCGATGGCTCCCTAATGGGAGGAACTTTAGTCATGCAATTAATGGAGCCCTTATGCCTGGAAATAGGTAAGCACTGGGAGTTTATTCGCTTCCTGGTAGCTCCAAAGATGTCTGAGACTGTGATCCTAGTACTAGCCTGGCTAGACAAATGGAAGTCATTTATCTGGTGGGAAAAAGGAATGAGAATTGTGAGATTACCCATAGGGCCCGATCCCCCCATTGATTCAACAGATGTTACAGGAGATTTTTAGTCCACCCAATGAACAAGCGCACATGGCTGCCTTATGGCCACCTGGTGATCTGCTCATCCCCAGCGAGTACCAGGATCTAGCAGAGGCGTTTAATGAGAAAGAATGCAATACCTTGCCTCCTCACTGCCACAATGATTGTTCCATTCAACTGTTACCAGGGGCCAAACTCCCCCGACCAAGAATGTATGCTATGTCCCCCCTTGAAATGGAGGAGATACAGTGATATGTGGATACAAACCTAGCAAGGGAATTTATCGAACCGACCAAGTCTACTGTGGGAACCTACGTGTTGTTCAAAGAGTAAAAAGATGGGTCTCTATATCTCTCTGTGGACTATAAAGGCCTAAACGCTGTGAGTGTGGAAAATAAATACCCTCTCCCCCTCCAGAAAGACTTACTAACCCACCTGGCAAAGGGGAGCGTCTTCACCAAGTTAGACCTGAGAGAAGCATATTACCAAGTAAGAATAAAGGAGGGGGATGAGTGGAAAATGGCTTTCAACTCCCCCTTGGGAAGCTACCAATTCAAAGTCATGTCATTTGGACTGCAGGGGCCCCCAGCCATATTTATGCAGTTGATTAATGAGGTCCTACATGAACATTTATACAAAGGGATTTGATATTCTGATATACAGTATGAATATGACTGATCACATAAGACTGGTCAGAGAATATTAAAGAAACTATTGAATGCCAAACTTTATGTCAAATTGTCGAAATACGAATTTCACCAAACCCGATTAGATTATCTTGGCTATAGAGTTTCCAACGAGTGCATCGAAATGGACCCAGCCAAAGTTAAAACTATAATTGAATGGCAGCCCCCAAAGACTCACAAACAGCTCCAAACCTTCCTAGGGTTTGCCAATTTCTACCGTCAATTTATTCTCTTTTGCCGAGATTGCTCTACCCCTTACAGAACTACTCAAACTGGGTAAGGGAGGGAGAAAACTGTGACCTGGCCAACCACTAGCATAGACTATGAGTTGTCAGAAAGCTTTTGAGAATTTAAAAAGATTACTTGCGGCTGAACCGGTCCTAAAGCACCCCTGCCCCGGGGAGCCCTTTGTAATTCAAGCAGATGCCAGCAACATGGCAGTTGGAGCTGTGTTACTACAAAAGAATAAAAGTGGAGTCCTACAACCTTGTGCCTACACCTCTAAGAAATTCACAGAGGGCGAGAAGATATGGACAGTCTGGGAGAAGGAGGCCTTCACAATTAGGTAGGGGCTATTAACTTGGCGACACTATTTAGAAGGGAGCAAGGTGCCTTTTGAAGTATGGACAGATCACAGATCACTAAAAACTCCCCGCAAATTGTCCCCAAAGCAAGTGCAATGGGCCCAGTACTTTAACCATTTTAACTTTACTTTAAAGTACATACCGGGAAGGAAAAACTTCCTAGCTGATGTGCTATCCTGACTGCCACAGTACAAAAATGAATGTGAAGAGGTCTACGAGGCAATTATCCCCAGTTCACAACCTGCAGCACAACTCACACCTCACAGAACTCCTAATCCTGATGACCCGTGAGTGAAGAAGATAAAACAAGAGCTCCTTACTGATCAATGGTTCAAAGATAATCAAACCTCTCTAACATGCAGGGATGGTTTGGCATACATGGGGGGGGGGGATTGTATCTACCTGAAACCCTCCATCTCAATGCCCTCAGACACAGCCATGATGTAAAACAGGCTGGACACTTTGGATATTTAAAAACTCTACACCTCTTCTGCTGGCAATTTTGGTGGCCAGGACTAAAACGAGATGTGGAAAACTATGTCAAGAGATGTACTGTATGTGCCACCACAAAAAGAATTCCAGGGAAAACCCCTGGGCTACTGCAGTTGGTAGCAGACCCTTCTCAACCATGGGAAGAAATAGCTATGGACTTTATTGTAGACCTATCTAACAGTAGAAGAAATACTGCCATATGGACTGTGATAGATCTGTTTTCGAAGCAGGCTCACTTTATCACCTGTAAAGGACTCCCATCTGCACAACGACTGATTATATTGTTCCTACCGACTGCATGGCACCCCTAAGCAAATAATTTCAGATAGAGGAGTGCAGTTCATGGCAAAATTTTGGAGGTATTTCCTTAAATTAATTGGATCATCCCAAGGCTTATCATCTGCTTTTCATCCAGCTACCAATGGGGCTGCACAATCCACTAACAAAATGGTGGAGCAATACCTCAGGTGCTATGTTTCTTATCAACAGACAAACTGGACTGACCTTCTCTCTTTTGCTGAGGTGAGCTACAGTAATTCTGTTCACAGCAGCACTGGCTACACACCTTTCAGAGTAGCCACAGGAAAGGAGTTCAGCCCAATGCCTGACTATCCTCTGGTGCCCTCCGCTTCCCAGACACTTGATTAATGGGTAAATGGGTGGGAAGAGGTTTGGAGAAACACAAAAATAGCATTAAAGAAGACTTCTGAGACTTATAAAAAAACAGGCTGATAAAAAGAGGGCTCCCCAAAGAACATTCCAAGTAGGGGGAAAGGTTTATCAGTCAACTAAATATTTACTTCTCAAATTACCCAGCAAGAAATTGGGACCGAAATTCTTGGGCCTTTTCCCATTGTGAAAATCATCAATCTGGTCACAGTAAAATTGAAACTCCCCAGACTTTTGGGGAGAATTCACCAGGTGTTCCATTGCAGTTTACTGAATCCTTTTCAAGCCTCCACTTTAAGACCTCCTCCTAGGAAAGCTCCTGGACCCCTCATAATAGCAAGTCAAACCCATTATGAAGTGAAACATATCCTTGACTCTAGAATCTTTAAGGGAAAATTGCAGTACCTAGTACAATGGAAGGGATACCCATTGTCTGAAGCCATTTGGGTGAAATCTAGTGATGTGAAAGCTGACAGACTTATACAAAAGTTTTATGAGAAACACCCCAACAAACCAAAAGTCAACTCCTAACTTGTGTTTGTTTACATTATGGGATCTGTTCTTTTTGTAAGGGGGAGCAGATGTCAATGCTGCAAACATTGATATGTTTTTGCACTGACAATATAAGAAACAGCTTTTTGTTTAAACTGCTTCACTTTGAATCTTGAAGAGAGGGAATTTTCTAATGACTATTTTGAGAAGATTAGAAAGCCTGTGTACAGAATGGGAGGAGAGACCTCATAATGTAAAACTAATTGGATAATGTGATTTGTGACGTGTAGATAAGTGCGGGGATTGTGTGTGTGTTACGATGGGTTTTGGGGGGAGGAGATTTCAGATTCTGGCATCCCTCCATGAGTACCAATGTTTCGTTTTATTACTAAGACTTTTAAAATAAATAATATGCCTGCAATTTGTTTGATTTGTCTCATTTATCAGAACCATGACACCACGCACGCCCCATGGTCTCGCATGCATATTGACTTTGTGGGCCCATTCCAGGGACATATATTCCTACTTGTCATGGACAGCTATTCCAAGTAGTTGGAAGTGGTACCTATCCCATCAATGACCACTGCCAGGGTCATCTAGGAGCTGCATTGGCTCTTCACCATACACGGTCTGCCAGATGTTATCGTGTCCAACAATGGGGCACAATTCATGGTGCTGAATTCCAATCCTTCCTAAATGCCAATATGATATAGCATGCAGCTTCAGCTCTTTTCCACCCTGCTTCCAACAGTCAGGGCAAGCGAATGGTGAGGTCCACCAAGGAATCACTCAAGCAAATGACAGCAGGAGATTAGAATCAACACCTGGCAAATTTTCTCCTGTGCCAGCACATGACTCCTAGCACCGCAATGGGTCACAGCCCTACAGAACTAAGGTGAGGCCGCCGGCTTACAATGAAGCTTGACCATCTTCACCCAGACAGGACAGCAGCAGAAACAACTCAACCAAAGCCTCCCAGAAACCTACAGCTGGGTGAACTGGTATGGGCCAGAAACTATGGGAAGGAGGCACCCTGGGTTTCCACTAGAGTGACTAAAGTAACAGGGCCATTGTCTTACAAGGTGGTTCTGGAAAATGGTTGAGTGGTTAGATGCCACATTGACCAGCTACAGCATCAGCAGGCTGGGTCTATCCCAGGAGAAGAGTTCAAGAGGAATTCGGACATACCAGGTGAATTTGTTTTTCTGAATTTGTCCACACATTGTCAGGGCCGACTCCGCAGAAAAGAGGCACCACGGGTCATAGAATGCCTGTCCCATCAGGTGACCTAAATGACCATCGTGCCACATACATTTTGGGCTCACCTTGGGTCGCTTTGGCTCATTCCCCTTCTCCACTACAGTTCTCTAGGTCAGTCGCATACCACCTGCCACATGGCAAAGTACCACAGGTGATATGCATACCACAGGTTGAAAAGCCCTGGACTAGAAGACCTCCAAGGTCACTTCCAACTCCATTATTCTGTTATTGTAAGGTAGATTGGTTGAGACATACTGATCATTCTGTAGTCATTTTCAGCAGGAATCAAAATTGGAAACAGTCTGGTAGCACCATTTAAAACAAACAAACTTTATTATAAGATATAAACTGTCATGCAAACTCACAAAACTTATGACTTATAATAAAATGTATTAGTTTTATTTTAAGTTTAAAAGGTTCTCCAAATGCCATTTTGAAATAGGCATAATTTTATAATCCTACCTGTCAAAAATTAGAGAGGTAGACAGAAAATGGGAATAAAATGGTAATAGACTTATTTTCAAGCAAAATGCTATGGTTTGTTGAAACAAAACCTGTTAAAGAACAGTTATATGTAATCACAGGATGCGTGGAATTTTCAGAGGTCGCAGATATCTGTCCCAGGATAATTCTTAATAAAAATATGTACATAAAAAAGTGTGTATTTGGAGAAAAGTTTGAACTACAAAGAAAGATATATACAAACATGTATACACTAAACCTAAAATTAGGAACAGAACAGAACAGAACAGAACAGAACAGAATAGAATAGAATAGAATAGAATAGAATAGAATAGAATAGAATAGAATAGAATAGAATAGAATAGAATACTTTATTGGCCAAGTATGATTGGACACACAAGGAATTTTCTCCAGTACAGAAGTTCTCACAAACAATAAAATAATATAATCATATGAATAGAAGAAGGCAGTAGAAAAGATGAGAAGGATAATAGAATAGTACCATACTACCTGGGTAAATATACCTACATATAAGACAGTACTGTGGGAATTAGGTGTTCAGCAGAATGATGGCACAAGGGAAAAAACTGTCTTTATGTCTAATTACTTTGGTATGCATATAGCATTATGAGGGGAGGAGTTGAAACAGTTTATGCCCTGGATGTGACGGATTTGTAGATATTTTGTCAGCTCTCTTTCTGGCTCATGCAGCAAACAGATCCTCAATGGAAGGCAGGCTGATTGCAATTATTTTTTCTGCAGCCCTATCTGTTGGAGTCTGTATCTGTCCTGTTAGGTTGCTGTACCAAACTAGACAGTTACAGAAGTACAAATTATGGATTCAGTAATTGCTCTGTATCAACAACACCTAGAGCAGTCTGAACTTTCTGAGTTGACACAGGAAGAACATTCTTTGTTGTGCCTTTTTAATGATGGTTTTCATGTTAGGTGTCCATTTCAAATCTAGGAGATTATAGAACCCAGAAACTTCAGGATCTCTACTGTTGACACTTTATTATCTACTATTATATGAGGTCATATAATAGAAGGTTCCTCATAAAAATCTATTTTCATCTCTACCTTTTAAGTGTGTTCAGCTCCAGATTGTTCCGGCTGGACCACGGGGTCAATTGTTCAACTTCCTGTCTGTATGCAGACTCATCACTGTCTTGTATGAAACCAAGAGAAGGTAGTATATAACCTCATGCACAGGAACAGAAATAGATTTTCTTGTCTTCTTAAAGGAAAATAGTTTTTCTTTAAGCTACTTAAGTAGGCCGTTACTAAAGGAAAGTTGATTCACATTGTTAAATTCAAGAAGTACAGCAAAAGATTGTTAGAATGACTAACATATTATTTTCTTTACTCTATAGAGGGCTCTCTCCTTCCACTTTTAAATAAATGTAGGCAGTTAAGCCCAGTATAAGGAAGCTGATTAAATCCAGATGAGACAACATATGAAGACGACAAGGCATTCCAGCAGGGCAAACTGGAAGATTCCATAGTCAGCTCAAAAAAAGAAGGAAAGGAAAGGAAAGGAAAGGAAAGGAAAGGAAAGGAAAGGAAA
>JAKJMR010016980.1:164210-260202 GCA_024449315.1 Daboia siamensis
AAAGGAAAGGAAAGGAAAGGAAAGGAAAGGAAAGGAAAGGAAAGGAAGAGAGAGGAGGGAGGGAGGGAGAGAGAATCAAGTTCACACAATATTCTTGAAGTCAAAAGTCTTACTAAAGTCTATAAGCCCGCAGCTACGTTGATAGGCTTTTTACTTTATTTGTGTATGCACATGTGGTAAAAGCAAAACTCAAGTCAGGATGTCAGATACATATGATTCAAAAGCCTATTGCTCTGTGGGGGGGTTTTATGTTGTCCGGTCTCTGAAAATACAAAAAAATCTCATCTCAATTTCTCTTCATGTAGGAATGAACTAATGAAGGTGAACTAATAAAGATCTAGTTGCATTATTAGGAAAATAGTCTGGTCAAATAATTTTTAACTGGATTTTTTTTTAATTGGTGCCTGTATTTACAATAACACAGTCTCAGGGAACATACATAGCTATTCATGAAAATTGCTAAGAACCTTTTTATTAAATGCAAATTATTTACTTTTTGTTTTTGACACCTACATTTTTCTGGATACAGACCCTGCAAGTATAATTTTAAATACAAAAAATGCTGCTCTAATTTAATACAGTCAATTCTTCCATTTCCTTGTGGTAGCCTAGGAAACAGATTCTGCCTCCTTCTATCAACTCCACCTCTTCCATAATGGGGACTTTTATCTCCACTTTGTGAGGAAAAAAATGGACTTCTCACTTCAGAATGTATACAAGGAATGCTAAGAAGGCATTTCATATGAAACCTAAAATATTACAAATAATATTACTAAAATATTACTAAGTAATATTTTACCTTATTAAGTAATATTTTACTATGTGGAAGGCAGTATGCAATGAGTTCAGAACTATTAAGCTATTGTGTTCAGGTCGAAGCAATCAAACACCTCTGCATGTACATGGATATGTACAAAGAATATTTCTCCTGCACATGTACATACAAGCAAATATTAGAGGTGTGTGGTATACTTTTAAGGTATTGAACTAAGACCAGAACTGGGGATAGTCGAGCTCAAGTCCACCCTCAGCCATGAAAGATGATTGAATGATTTTGGTCAGTTGCTGTCTCTCAGCCCAGCTTTCTTCACAGGGTTATTATTGGAGGAAGAAATCAGAGAGAAAGACTAGATGTGTTGCCCTGAGTTTCAGGAGGAAAATGTAATAAAATAATAAAATCAACCAGGTCAAGTTTCCAAGATTTCATTTGTTTCTCTGAAGCAACCATGTCAAGCCTTTCAGACGATATGGTTGTATTAACATGTCAAGAGTTCAAAAGAAAGTTTCACTCACACTAATTGGCTTTGAGAAAAAGCCATCACATATGCTTTCTACAGCCATATTTTATATACAGCATCACAGTCTGTTTTAGAAGTATCACCGCTTCAGACAGGAAGGCAGTGCAGAGAATGTTGAGGATGGCTGAAAAGATCTTTGGCAGTTCCCTCCCTTCCATCCAGGACATAGCACATAAGCATTTCTTGAGAAGGGTCCGTAAGATTGCCTGGGACACTACTCATCCTCTTCACAACTTGTTTTCTTTGTTATCTTCTGGGAGGAGACTCCATAGCATCCAAAGCAGAACATCCAGATTCAGTCACAGCTTTGACCCATACAGTATTAACCTTGTGAACTCTAAAGCTTCCTCCTTCCATTATGTATTCAAGATGATAGTGATGAATATTTATATGTTACTTATATGTAAGTAACATTATGTATTGTATATAGTATGTTTTAAATGTGTGTTGTGTATGTGTACACTTTGAGAGGAAGCAACTAAATTTTATTTTTAATGTGTGCCATTTGCCCACAGGAAAAAATGACAATAAATGTAATATGTGGCTTGAGAGAAGCTGAATCAAAGCACCTCTCTGAAGCTTCTAAGAGAAATGATGCCCCACTTCCCTTCTGCCCTAAAGCTTTATTTTGCCTCAGCAGTCATGACTTCAATTGTTTGTAAGATAAACTGATTGATTGAGGCAGACTAGCCTAGCTTCAACTCTTCAAGACAACATGAAGAATCTCTGCAAAGCAAAGCAATTCATTCAGGTAGAATGTCCACAATCTAGTCTTTATATGTCTATCTGTCTGTCTGATATATCACATTTAGGAAAAACTCCATTATGTGCAACAAATTTTATTCCCATACTTGTACACTTTTCAAACATGCAATTTTGTGATCACTTACTCCAACACATAGATTAGGAAAAGAAATTTTTAGGACTATAGTTATCCAATTACAAATTTAAAAAACATACTAGTTCAATTACCAGTAAGTCACCTTAAGAAGAAAAAGAACATGGTTATAACATCCCCTTTAGGAAAGTCTATTACTTTCAGCTGAGAATTGTATTTGTTGGACTTTGAGAAATATATAAATAAAATTTTTCAGCCCCAATTAAAATTAAAACAGTGCAATGGTATCCTTGACTTCATTGGAGCCAATCCCCAGGTGACTGGGGCCAGGTCTGTATTCTGTTGATGAAAAAGCACTCTATGCTTCCAACCTTTATTATCTGGGCAGTTTGTCCTACTTTTTCGTTTTGAAATGGCCTTATAAAACCTTCTTGGAAATTTTGTCCATTTTTTTCAGTGTGAATGGTAAAAATGTATCTTTCTTTTCTGTCTTTGTAGAAATGAGATTGTCCTAAGAACTTTAGGAAAGGTTGCTTCTGGATTCCACAAAAGATTGGTTATTGTGTCAGAGTTCCTAATATACAGCCTTATTTCCATTGCTTTGACACGTCACAAAGTAAAAGCAGTCAGTCAAATCTGGCAACTGTGAATATGAGATTCCTTTTATGTTAGTGTGAGCAATGCCTTCAAGCTTTTGACTCCCCCATCCACCTCAAGCTACATATGTTTTCCAGATGAGTACAGTGACACCAGAGCAATGAGAAGCAGCTTAGCTTTTAAATGCTACAGTATATGATGTGTTCCATTCAGGCAAAGAAAAAACTAAGGCTTTTTCCTCCTTTTACCTACTTCTAAATTTTTTTTAAGTATTTAGTCCTTTGGGACATCTTTTTTCATGCTTTTTTTGAGAATGGCTAGGCAAACAAATTTAGTTAGTAAACAATTAGATCCTAACTTGAAACACTTTTATGGAGAAATAGCAACCATCAAATCTTACCTCCAAATAGGTCTCCTTAGAAATGAAATCTCTACACGTGTTAAATAACACTTGCATTAATTGTCCTTTCCTGTAGAATCCTAACATTAATTCAATTCAGATTTGGACTTGGACTTGGGCCATAAATTGATTGACCAATTGATATAGTGAGTATGAGCTCTTTGCATTATGCTTTATTTCCAATCTTAGAACTTATAATTAAGTTTGTAAATAAGACGAACAAAAGCAAAATTTTGAGTTGTCATGCTTTATAATGCCGTTCCAATCTGCTGCCACGTCTGTACAGAATGAGTTCAGCAAAAGGAAAGGCGGAATACCTACTACTCAGCAAGCCTCTAAAGAAACAACCAGGACTTGGAATTTCAAATGCCACATCAGCAAAACTTGGAATCTTTGCAATGTGGAGAGTTTGAAAGAATGCAGGATGACAGGCTGAATTGTTGCAGCATAAAGATCCATTTACATTTCTTCACCATTTTGCTCTGGAAGATAACAACAACTCAGCATTCGACATACAGCATAAAAAGAGTAAAAATATGTTTTTATAGGAAGCAATGAAGAATGTAAAGGAGGCGACTCAGAAATGAAATTTACAAGGACCATGTTACTATTTATTCTTGAGAGGTACATTCAGGGGTTGTTGACATCAGTTTTCCATTTTAAAACATTTAAAGTGCCTAATGGTGATTATATGAAACACATGTATTTTATCTATCATATATTTTCTATTTAAAAATGTGTATCAAATAATTTTCTTTCTGCCTATAGTTCTGATTTCATACTATTAAAGAATAAAGCAATGGGAAACTACTTCTTTACATTAAGAGATTGAGTTCACTGGAGGATATATATTTTTCTTAAAATTCTAGATCTACTAAACTAAATTGAACTCTTTGCTAAAGATTTCTTCTAGACCCATAGATAAAGGATACCTTTATCTATTTATACACATCATCCATATTCATATTATTTTCAAATCACAGTTTAGACGACTAGAGATAAACTTTTATGTTTTCACATAAAATAAGTTCAGTGGCTACTGTTGGTTATCAGAAAACTATTGTTTGCTAATACAGTACAGGTAATGCTCATGTTATGAAAGCAATTGGGATTGAATTGCTTGTTACTATCATAGAAGTGGTAAAACACAAGCTGACTACATTGCTTAGTAATGGTAATTCCAGAAGTCGCAGTTGTTAAGCAAGGATCACATGCATCTTTAAAAGAGAACATCAAATAATAATAATAATAATAAAGTTGGAAGGGACCTTGGAGGTCATCTAGTCCAACCCCCTGCTCAGGCAGGAAACCCTACACCATTTCAGGCAAATGGCTGTCCAGTCTCTTCTTAAAAACCTCCAGTGTTGGAGCATTCACCGCCTCTGGAGGCAGGTTGTTCCACTGGTTAATTGTTCTAACAGTCAGGAAGTTTCTCCTTAGTTCTAGGTTGCTTCTCTCCTTGACTAGTTTCCATCTGTTGCTTCTTGTCCTGCTTTCAGGTGCTTTGGAGAATAGCTTGACTCCCTCTTCTTTGTGGAAGCCCCTGAGATATTGGAACACTGCCATCATGTCACCCTTACCCTTCTCTTCATTAAACTACACATACCCAATTCCAGCAACCGTTCCCTATATGTTTTGGCCTCCAGTCCCCAATCATCTTTGTTGCTCTTCTCTGTACCCAATGACCACAGTGTTTCAGTTCCTCTCAGCATCGCCACTGACTTGGCTTGTGAAATGTCATAAATTTAATCACAGGACTGCAAGGATGGTGTGACAGTCAGAATTCTGAACCCCTGTCATAAGTTCCCCTCATTCAGTGCTAAAGTATGCTGCACTTATTGCAATTTTTTTAGGATTGTTTGAACACAGCTTAGACTTCTAACTCAACATTGGCAAAAAATTAAAAAAAAACTCAAGACCCCTAAATGGTATTTCTGTTGGGTCAGAATAAAATGTGCTCTTCATTCCTACATTCTCAGTAGATCCCAAACTTCAATTTTTAGATTAATTAAATATCCAGCAATTTGCCTAATTCCAGAAAAAGAATTAATTTCAGAGTATAATTTTAAATGCAAATATAATAATCTTTAGAGAAAGGCAGGTAATTACCATTTCTAGCCTTGTATAACATTTGCCCTACTTGCTATGTTTGTTGTGAATTTTAGTTCAGAACATATAAAGGACTATAGTTTAAATGAAATATGTGAATTCTCCTAGTAGAAAATATTTAACTGTTTTCTTTTCTTTTAACTCTTATCTTTTGATCTGCATCATTTTTTTTGTCGCTCGGCCTCTTAATTACCTTTTAATCCACATAACCTCTTAATCTGTATAATTTTGTTGCTTTTTTACTTCTGCATTTTTTTATTTCTGCTCTCTGTCTGACCACTTATTATTGCTGGAATCCTAACATCCTAGTCCTCTTCACTTCTTCCATTCCCTTCATTTCTCTGATGTGTATTGTAGAAATATCTTTCATCAGTGCAATATTATACTGTGAAGATGCCTCCTTTCATAAAGAATTATTGATATTATGGAAAAGTTGGAGTTATAGGAGCTTCCCTGATCTAGTTAACCTCCAAATATGTTAGACCACAACTCCAAGAATTCTCAGTTGCAAGTTATCAGTTATGGCCAGTTTAATTCCTGGGTGGTACATCTTCTACCTTTGAGGAAATGTCATTTTGTTATATAAATATTTGACTTTTTAATAAGCATCCCAAGGACTCTTGGCAGGAGCTTTGGTTGTAAATGAGTACCTACTTTGAAAAGCATGCAGTGTAAACATCTTATTCAGTCTGGAAATATTTTTTTGGGAAGGCCAGAAATGGTGTAGTATTTATTTATTTTCAGGTATTTAAATACTATCAGACCTCAAATGAAACCTATTTAAAATTGTGTGTAGCTAGGAGGTGGGATGGGACTATGGACTTCTTCAACTGTTAAGTTTCCGGATCGGTGAAGCATTGACAAAGTGTTCGGTACAAACAGCAACACAACAATTAGGTTAACACAGAAGCGGGGGTGAACTGCCGCTAAGCTTCTATTTATACGGATCACCACTAGGTGGCGGCCAATAACTTACGGCTATTCAAGATGGCGGACGTGCTCGGCTGAGCTCTGCAAGCTCCAGCTGTTAGGCGTCCCCTAGGAGCCCCTCAGGGGAGCCTTTGTGCCCTCTGTGTTGGAGGGTCAGCAGTGGCAGGCAACGAGGCAGGCAATGAGGCTGCTGGCTTCTGTTTTGCCGTTCTGCCTGTTTGCTGGCTGCCGTTTTTGGAGACGCCGTTTGCAGCGTCTTCGGGCTGTTCTCGGGCTGCTTTTCAGCATCGGTGTCGTCGGCGTCGTCTTCGGGCCATTCCTGGCCCATTTGCGGTGGCAGCGTTGGCGTTTTTTGGGCTGTTTCAGGCCATTTTGATGGTGGTGTTTTTGCTCAGTTCTTGATGGCGGCGGCAGCGCTCTCGGACCATTTTTAGCTTTGGCGGTGTCGGCGGCATTCCCGGGCTGTCTCTGGGCCATTTTCGGTGATGGCAGCGGCATCTTCGGGCCGTTTGCGGGCTGCTTGCGGTGGTGGAAGCGGCATTCTCGGGCCTTTTTGGCCCGTTTTCCCCACCGGCGGCGTTTTCGGCCCGTTTTCGGGTCGTTTTCGGCGGCTGCGGTGACATCTTCGGTGGCTGTGGTGACATCTTCGGCAGCTGCGGTGACATCTTCGGTGGCCTTTGCGGCGGCTTTTCTCCGGCAGCAGAAGCGGTTCTGGCAGCGGCATGGCCCTCAATTCGCTCCGGTCCCTCGTTTTCTCCGTTTATTCCGGATCGCTTGGCGTCCTCAATGGCCTTGGCGGAGGAGCCCTACTTTGGAAGGCCGCGCTCTGGAAGGCCCCACCTAGTGGATAATTGGGGACCCATGGAGTTGCGGCTGGGAATAATGCCTGGAATGGTGAAGCGGCGGAGGAATTGTGGTGGCACCTGGAGTGGCCAGCCATTAGTAGACGGGACTACTACTATGGCCTATCATACTTTGCCTTGTACGAACATCTGCCTAGTTTTCCTACATACCATCCCCAAAGGACTCAGAGGGACCTGGTTATAAGCCACGATGAGAGGGTGGCTTAGACTTACATCTGCTGCCCCCTAGAGGTGAGAGCTCTATGGGGTATGCCCTACCCAGAGTGTGTGTTCCAGACCACCCCCGGGAACAGAGCTGCGACCGTCGTGAGAGGATGGTGGTCGGCCTGTTCTGGGGGTTCACCCAGCTTGAGTGGCAGTGAAGCTGGATTGACGGCCCACTTACCCTCTGCTTTATATCCTTCTGATTAATTTATCATGGGACTGTCCTCTCCTAGACTCGCTTGTCAATTATGGTTTATATTCGCTATACCAGCACGGACTTGTTCGCCCTCAGGGGTGCCCCCCCTTGGGTGCGACCCGCCTTTCCTGCCACTTTTAATCTTGATGAAGGGCCTGATTGTTGGGACCCTGAGAGATGGCTGGGCAGGGGCAGGGGCCTCCGGTATAAATTTAATAAGAGGCCCCTGGTTAGTTTTTTAGTTAATTTTTTTGTGGGGTTAGGGAGGGGGGTGGGTATTCCTTGTGGTTGTTTGAAAATGGGGGGTAGTCCATCAACCATTGTTCAGGCAGTTTGAATTGATCGGATTGATCGCGTTGGGGGGAGCGGGGGTCGGCTGCCTCCGGAGCTCTGGAGCGGGTCGTGGGATTACCTATTCCCACGACGGTAGGGAATGGCAGCAGGTGTAGGAACAGGGCCGTATCGACATCCAGGAGGGCATCTCCGCTATTTACAAGCGGTGATGCACTCCGACCCTCTGCTTCTGCCCCGAGGTCCCAGGAGCGAGGATGAGTAGCCACCTGAGCTCCGGTTGGTGTACTTGAACACCAGGTCCATTGTTAATAAGACTCCTCTTGTCCGGGACTTGGTTGAGGGTGAGCATGCGGATCTGGCTTGCATTACGGAGACTTGGTTGGGCCCAGAGGGTGGTATTCCTCTGGTTGATCTTTGCCCACCAGGTTTCCGGGTGCTACACCGGCCTCGGGCTCAGGGTAGGGACGGGGGAGTGACACTAGTTATGAGGGAGACCTTGTGTCCGCGGGAGGCCACCATTCCCCAGATAGTCGGGTGTGAAACTCTCTTCCTGAGATGTGGTCCTGAGGTGCACTTGGGCTTGCTGCTGGTGTACCTTTCACCTAGTCACGCAGCAGCAGCCCTGCCTGAGCTTCTTGACATCCTCTCGGGGTTGATGATTGAGTTCCCCAAACTCATAGTTTTGGGTGACTTTAATCTACCATCCCTGGGAGGATCATCTGAGTTAGCTCGGGAGTTCATGGCTTCCATGACGGCCATGGACCTGACGCAAGTAATTCATGGACCGACTCATGTGGGAGGCCACACCCTTGACTTGGTTTTCTTATCTGGATGGTGGTTAGATGATCGTGGTGGGGGCTCCCCAATTGTTATGCCCCTGTCATGGACTGATCATCATCTCCTATGGCTGGTCTTCCGTTTTGCCACTCCCCGCCGTGGGTGTGTGGAGCCAATTAGATGGTACCGCCCCAGGCGCTTAATGGACCCTGATAGGTTCCAGGCAGCGCTGGGGTTCCCACCTGCCTCTGTTGCTCACAACTCGGCAGATGCCTTAGTGGAAGCCTGGGAAAAGGCGGCCACGGAGGCACTTGACCGAGTTGTACCCTTGCGGCCCCTGACCTGGTGCAGATCCCAGCGAGCTCCATGGTTTTCCATGGAGCTTCAGGAGATGAAGCGTTGGAGACGGGGCCTAGAGAGCCGTTGGAGATCCAGCCGATCCGAATCTGACCGATTGCGACTAAGAACCTATATTAGGTCTTATCTCGCAGCGATAAGGGTGGTGAGGTCCAATCACTTCGCTACCCTTATCGCGTCTGCAGATAACCGTCCGGCCGCCCTGTTTAGGGTGACTTGCTCCCTCCTTAATCAGGAGGTGAGGGAGGAATCCTTGCAGGGTTGTGCCGAAGAGTTAGTCAACATCTGTCGGACAAAATCGCTCGGATTCGGACCAGTCTGGACTTCGACTGGGCAGAGTCTGACGACCAGGACACGGGCGGTCTTGTCGATATTATCTGGGAGGAGTTTGATTCTGTGACTCCGGAGGAAGTGGACAGGATTATGGGGAAGTTGAGCTCCACCACATGTTTATTGGACCCGTGCCCTTCCTGGCTGGTTTATACGGCTCGGGAGGGGACACGAGGCTGGTTCCAGGCGGTTATATCTGCCTTTTTGAGTGAGGGTAGTTTCCCTGCCGCCTTGAAGGAGGCGGTGGTGAGACCTCTCCTCAAGAAGCCTGCCTTGGACCCAGCTGTGTTAAATAACTTTTGTCCGGTCTCCAACCTTCGCTTTCTTGCAAAGGTTGTTGAGAGTGTGGTGGCGCATCAGCTCCCTCTGGTCCTGGATGAAGCGGATTATCTAGACCCGTACCAATCGGGTTTCAGGCCCCGGTACAGCACGGAGACGGCATTGGTCGCTCTGGTGAATGATCTCTGGAGGGCCCGGGACAGGGGATATTCCTCTGTCCTAGTCCTATTAGATCTCTCAGAGGCGTTCGATACCATCGACCATGGTATCCTACTGCGGCGTCTCAGGGGATTGGGAATGGGAGGCACAGTTTTTCAGTGGTTCTTCTCCTATCTCCTGGGACATTCGCAGTCGGTATTGGCAGGGGGGCAGAGGTCGACCTCGAGACCTCTCGCTTGTGGAGTTCCTCAGGGGTCGGTCCTCTCGCCTCTCCTGTTCAACATCTACATGAAACCGCTGGGTGAGATCATTCGTGGTTTTGGAGTTGGATATCATCAGTACGCCGATGATACCCAGCTCTTTATTTTGACCCCAAACCACCCCAGTGATGCCCTCGACATGATGTCCCGTTGCCTGGAAGCGGTTCAGGTCTGGATGGGGAGGAACAGACTTCAACTCAACCCCAACAAGACTGAGTGGCTGTGCATACCGGCATCCCAGGATATCCAAAATATTCCATCTCTTTCTATGGGGGGTGAGCTATTACCCCCCGTAGATAGGGCTCGCAACTTGGGAGTCCTCCTAGATTCGCGGCTTACTTTGGAGGATCACATAATGGCTGTGACTAGGGGGGCCTTCGCCCAGGTTCGCCTGGTGCGCCAGTTGCGGCCCTATCTAGACCGGGATGCCCTGTGTACGGTTACTCATGCGCTCGTCACCTCTCGTCTAGACTACTGCAATGCTCTCTACATGGGGCTGCTCTGATACAGAATGCAGCCGCGAGAGTTGTGTTGGGAGTTTCCTGATACTCCCATGTTACACCTCTGCTCCGTGAGCTGCATTGGCTCCCAGTTGTCTTCTGAGTGAGATTCAAGGTACTGGTAATGGTGTTCAAGGCCCTACATGGCATGGGTCCGCAGTACCTCAGGGATCACCTGCTGCCAGCATCAACTTCCCTCCGCCCTGTGCGTTCCCACAGAGAGGGCCTCCTCAGGGTGCCACCAGTTAGAGAATGTCGTCTGGTGGCCCCCAGGGGGAGGTCCTTCTCTGTGGGCGCCCTGGATTTATGGAATCAGTTGCCAGTCGAGCTCCGGATGGCGCCCGACCTTCGCTCCTTCTGATGCGACCTGAAGACCTACTTGTTTGAACAAGCCAGCCTGGCCTGATGGGAGATGGGTTGGGATTTTATTGTTGTTTTTTTAATATATCTATTTATTGTTTTAGCCTGGGCATTGTGTTTAATTCCTTTTTAACTTTTATATTCTTGTATTTTTATATGTTTGCCCTGTTCACCGTCCTGAGTGCCTCGGGAGATGGGCGGTATACAAATAAAATTAAATAAATAAATAAATAAATAAATAAATAAATAAATAAATAAATAAATAAATAAATAAATAAATAAATAGAATTAAAGCAATTTTCCCGCTTAAAAATGCAAGCAACAACTCTGGAGACAAGCAGTCTGGAGTTTAAACAGACAAAGTAGTTAACTAACAATAATGGTTTTCAAGTATTTTATACCAATACATAACATCCCTTCCCCCTAGATCAGGGGTGTCAAACTGCCAGCCCGCGGGCCAGAGCATCACGGAGAAACTGTGCCCATCCCATTGCCAGCAATGGGAAAAAGTTCCAATATGTCGTGCAACGTCATGTGACATCGCGAGTTTGACATGTCTGTCCTAGATGGTTCACAGTCTCACGTATTGAACATAGTCATGCAAATATTTGGCAGTCTTCACCAAATATTTGCAGGATACCTCAAGCTATTGCAACAACCCTACAGCTTCCCTTTGTATAAATCAAATTTCCTGATGAACTGCAAAAGATGATCCCCTCTCCATTATAACCTGGAATATAGCGGGTTGGACTGTGCCATCAAAAGACCAACTGTTTTTTGACTATATTTCACAATTTGACATTCTCTTTTTTACAGGAAAGCTGGGCCTCCACAGAGATACAGTTAAATGGAAGCAAGGTGGGTGGGAGAGCTAAAGAGGGCATTGTGACACTAGTGAATACATCCTTGCATTTTAAATGCGTATCACTGCCACCTCTTCAACCATGGGTTGTGACTACCATACTCTTATTTAAATAGATGAAGATTTTGCTTTTTAATACAGTATTTACATTCCTCCACTCAATAAGAATAATTTTATCAACAAGTTTTGGGATGATATACTGTATAAGATTTTATCCTGGGCTGCTTAGACAAACACCCTACAGTAGCAATAATTATTGGGGGGGCGGGACTTAAATGCTAGAATGGGCCCAAACGATCAAGCATTATTTAATCAATTTAAGTTCATTATGATGAGAATGTACCAGGAGAACCCCTGCATTCCAGACAATTTAAAGACATCAAGACAAATCGGGCAGGTCTGTGTGTAAGACAGATGTCTGTACATTTGGACCTTTGTATCCTTAATGGTTTCACATGGGATGATTATTTTATTTTTTTATTTATTTTTATTTTAATTCCATTTATATCCCGCCCTTCTCCGAAGACTCAGGGCGGCTTACAAGCTTAGCAGTAGCCTTCATTCTATGTATATGCCTGTTTATTAGGGCTTTCACCACCACCCCAAGCGGCATTATTACAAAGTCAGCTTATTGCCCCCAACAATCTGGGTCCTCATTTTACCTACCTCAGAAGGATGGAAGGCTGAGTCAACCTTGAGCCTGGTGGGATGCGAACCTGCACTAATTGCAGGCAGCTGGTGTTACTTAAGGAGGCATTAGCCCTCTGCTCCACCCAGCAGACTATAGTCTCCACCCAGCAGACTATACGTATCGGGAGCAGGAAGAAAATCCACAGTTGATTATTGGATAATATCATACGACTTCCTGAAATTCTTGCAGAAGATGGAGGTTGACTCACAATTGGAAAGCTTTCATGATCCACTAATCCTTACTCTTACAGTACATTACACCAGAAATTGTTAAGGATGGGCTCAACCTACCTACCGAGGTTAGAGAACCAAAATACCCAGGTAAAAATTAAATGGACTGAGAAAAATGCAAAGGAAGTTACTAAATGGATGTCAGCTCCAGAAACTATAGAACTAAGTACATCTCTACTAAGGAATAACTCCAATATGAATCAAGCCTCCTAGAGTGCCTTTCACCCTAAAACCCAAAATTGACACAGAGCTGGACAAGCTGGTGAGACAAGGGGTATTGCAACCCGTAGACAGTGGGGTGTGGGAGACCCCTATAGTAATGCCACTTAAGGCCAATGGAGAAGTGCGCATATGCATTGACTATAAGTGCACCAAGAGGGCACTTCAACAGCACACGTACCCGATGCCAGTTGTCAGCCATATTTTGGCGTCATTGCAAGGAGGCTGTGTGTTTTCCAAATTAGATTTGGTGCAGGCCTACCAACAACTGCCTGTGGATGAGGCCACGGCAGTAGCCCAGACCATTGTTACCAATAAGGGGGCCTTCAAGGTTAAGCGCCTAGAGGAAAAGCCAGGGCTTTTCCAGGGAATGATGGAGTGCACACTCAAGGGCATTCCAGGGGTCTACCCCTACTTCAATGATGTCCTCAACACCGGAAATCCATAGAGATTCTGGCTGAATGGCTTAAAGCCGTCCTTCAGCGGTTCTGTGACGCAGGACTTAAATTAAAAAAAGGAAAAGTGTAAGATAGGAGTAGAGTCAACCAAGTTCCTTCGGTTCCACATCGATGCCAATGGCATTCATCTGGTGGACTCCAAGCTAAAAGCAATAGAGCAGGCCCCAAGTCCTGCTCACAGTGGCAGAGCCGTTATACTGGCTTTTAGATTAAAAAGGCTCAGTGGCAGTGGACCAGTGTCCACAAAAGAAGTTTCAAGGCAGTCAAATCACTGTTGTCCTTGAACTCAGTACTCACTCATTTTAATGAGAAGCTGCCTGTTTGCATCGCATGTGATGCATCCCCGTATGGGGTTGGGGCTGTGTTGAGCCATTTAATGGCTGATGAGAAGCAGAATCCCATCGCTTATTATTCTAAGACCCTGTCGTCCGCAGAGCGCAAATATGCAGAAATTAACAAGGAGGCTGTGGCCATTGTGGCCGGAGTAAAAAAGTTCCATGACTACTTGTATGGCCGCCAGTTCATGGTCTTTACGGATCACAAGCCACTTCTAGGGTTGTTCACCACGAACAAACAGACACCACAGATTCTGTCTCCTCAAATGCTGAAGTGGTCTATCTTCCTTTCAGCCTACAGCTGCAGGCTGATTCACAAACTAGGCAAAGAAATGGACCATGCAGATGGCCTTAGCAGGTTGCCCCTGCCACACATGGAGCCAGATCCAGCTCTGGCTGCACGCATCCTGGCTATCCAGGATTTGCCAGAGTCTCCCCTTCATGGTGGGGACGTAGCTCCTGAGACAGCAGCTGACAAAATGCTTAGCTGTGTGTTGAATTGGGTGCACACAAGATGGTTGAACAAATGTCCAGGGCCAGAATTTCAGAGTTTCTTCATGAGGAAAGATGAGCTTTCAGCTCATAAAAGGTGCATTCTTTGGGGGAGTCAGGTCATAGTCCCAAGCTCTTTAAGGCCCAGGATTTTAGAGTCTTTGCACAAAGGACATATGGGAATAGTCCAGATGAAGGCACTTGCGAGGAGCTACCTTTGGTGGCCAGGGCTAGATAAAGCTATTAAGGCCCAAGTACATGGTTGTACACATGCCAGCAATCCAGACTGGAGATGCCGCAAGCCCCTGTCCACTGATGGGAGGACACACACACACACACACACACTGTGGTCAAGAATCCACATTGATTTTGCCAGGCCCTTTCAGGGACAGCTGTTTTTAATAGTGGTGGATAGCCACTCCAAATGGTTAGATGTCGCATCAGTTCCTACTATGACTACTGCCAGGAACTGCACAGAATCTTTGCAACACATGGGCTACCAGACATGTTAGTCTCAGACAGTGGGGCTCAGTTTACCATTGTGGAATTCCAGTCCTTTCTCAGGGCTAATCTAATAAGGCACACCACTTCGGCTCCCTTTCACCCGGTCTCGAACGGCAAAGTGGAACACATGGTCAGCACAACCAAGGAATCAGTGAAACGGATCATCACAGGAGATTGGCACCACAGATCGGCAGATTTTCTACTCTGCCAATGCACAACTCCCTGCACTGCCACGGGCAGAAGCCCAGCCAAACTAAGATGGGGCCAATGTTTGATCACTAAGGTGGACAGGCTACACCCCAACCAAGTTGCCTCGGACACTGCACAGCCAAGGGTACCATGAAGTTTGCAAGTTGGTGACCGGGTTTGGACCCAGAATTATGGGCAAGGGCTTTGTGAGTGGCAGCTGTGGTTGTTAAGGTGTCAGTCACACATAAGATGTGTGAGTCATTTGCCAGCACATTGACCAGCTGCTTTGGAGGCTAACGAACCAGTCACTGGTTTAGGACTATCAAGAGGGCTGCATGCAATGGCCATGCGACAACAGCCTAACAGAGGAGCTTGCATGCTCCGACAGAACTCTGACTCAAGGAGACAAGGGAATGGCCATAGGAGAGTTCCCCTCGGACATACAGACTGTATCCGCTGAGCAGAACCAGCAAACTGCACTGAGTGCCAGCCCTGCAGACTTTGCTGCATGATTGGACTTTGGTTTGGGTCCACTGGGACAGGCCAGCCAAAAGGACTTGAGTCAACCTGACTCCACTGGGTCTCAGAGTCCTGGTCTACCCAGCCTGGCAGGTGAGCAGGTAGACCGGGAGATTCCTGCAATCTAGACGTTCAGAATGGTCAAGAAGGCCACCTAAGTATCTGCAGGACTATGTTAAGCATTTGATAGTTTGAGCTATCTAGGGGGAAGGGGTGTAATGTATTGGCCACAACTGTTTAAATCACTTGCGTAATGTATGACCTTACTTGTTGTATTGCTTAATGGTTTCTGTTACTGCAAGCCAGACTGGCTGTCTCCAAGCTGATAATTAGGTTTGGGGCAGGAAACTGTTACTTTAAACCTATTGGTTGCCGCCTAGAGGCCAAACATATAAATAGCTGTGCAGCAGCCATTAGGGCTGCTTCTGTTCTGAGTTGATAAACTTGTTTGCTGCTTCAACACTTCTGCCTCGTTCAATGCCTAACGAACTGAAGATATAACAGTTAGCTCTACAATTAGGCAAAATGAGGCAATTGTTTTAGATAGCTTGATAGAGTAGCAGTTTTTTAGATATCTTTTAAATTTTCATTTCCCCCTTTGAAACAGATAGTTAGTGATGAAGATGAAGATTATGTGTGTGAGAGAGAGAGAGAAAGAAAGAGAAAACACACACACAGAGAGAGAAAAAGAGAGAGAGAGAGAGAGAGAGAGAGAGAGAGAGAGAGAGAGAGAATGCCACATGCCGTATCCTACACCTCTTAGTAAGTTAATTTAGTAAGGGAAATATACTATCTTATTTACATTTGAAGTGGTTTTTGTATGATATCGGTACTGTATTTGTCTCAAAATATCTTTGGTCAATTCTGGAAAATATTCTGTCTAGCTTAATAGCAATAGCACTTAGACTTATATACTGCTTCACAGTGTTTTACAGGCCTCTCTAAGTGGTTTGCAAAGTCAGCCCATTGCTCCCAACAATCTGGGTCCTCATTTTATCAACCTCAGAAGGAACTGCTGGCATGTATTATTGTACATTACCTGTACTAAAAAGAATCCTCATTCAAAAGCTTGTAGGGAAGGATTAAGACAAAAGAAAAGTATGGGGAATTGGATGCAGAAGACATGTTTACAACTTTCTTTTACGTTTTTAGTTCAACAGGGAATGGTTAGTAGGTGAAGGGAATAAGGCCATGCAAAGTGCATGGTTCCCTGGGTAGTCACAATTAGAATGACATCAAGAATCTCAAATACCATGTGCCACAACTAAAAATGCAGCAAAATATGTTCATCTGCATTCTAGATGTTGTAGATCCAACATAATTGAGGAACATCAAGTTCATGAAGATTAATCTGGTCATATTAGCATGTTCAGTCACAGTTCAAAATGGATGGTGAGGGTTCTAGAAATCAACAATTTTTCAGATACTTGAAGATTGATATCATCTCTATTATGTTATATTTTCTATATAGTATATGTACTGCAACTAGATTCATCAGCTGCTATACTGAAATTACAGCTAAATGATCTAAATATGTATAGCTTTAGAAAAGATTATTATTAAGAGACATATGGTATCTGAAAGGCTGTCACATAGTAAAAGAAGAATGGATATTATTTGTTCTTTTCATTTCTTTAAGGCAGGGGTAGGCAACCTTGGCTGGTTCAGGAATTCTGGGAGTTGAAGTCCACGAGTCATAAAAGAGCCAAGGTTGCCTAACCCTGGTCTAAGGCAATGTAACTGGATGCAATGTGAAGAAGATATAGGACAGCTGAATTTCTCCCTCTCTGGTTATTTCTCCATATGGGGAGGCAGTACTCAGTATGGCCATCTTTTTATTGGCCAATCCACTTTGAGTGACAGTTCCATCACCCAGTCATCATATCCTCATTAACTATTTTTGAAGTAGGACTTTCAAGGAAATTGTGCTTGCTGAATTCAATATATTGCTCCAAAGCTACATCATGAGTCATATAGTAAAGAGAAGATACTTTTTATTTGCCTTAAGTAGGGCAAATCAAGTTAAGATATTGTGTTGAAAAACTGAATAAGGGATAATGAAATTGTTAACCTGGATTTTTTTTTAACAAAGTCAGATGTGAAAATGTACTAAATAATGAACAAAGCATCAAAGACAACAGATACCCCTATTTTCTGCTTCTTCCAAGGGAGATAGGTAAAGAAGATTTAATATCTTAAAAAAAAAACTGCACCAAAGGGGCAGAAATGAAGGAATAGTTCAAACTTACATGTTTTAAATTAAACTGGCTTAAAATAAATACTGGTAGCAAATAAGGCCTGCAACTGAAAAGAAACACAAACTTTTAGAATATTCCTGGTTTAGTCACAAGGACACCATACTCATGTTCTGGACCCAAAAGGTGTTTGCTATCAGTTACTAATTGAGAAATAGCGGTTATCACAGTACCCAATGATGCCCTTGCTTAAGTTCTTCCTGGAAAAATGAAGTAACTGAGACCAGTTGCACCTTTCTTATTTATACATAAATAGCGCAGCTTGCTTTTTACATGTTGATTGTCTCATGCATCTTTCCCATCTTTTAAAGTAACAGTAAAAATTGGCCAACTTTGAACATTCTTAAAATTCAACATACCCTCTTCTTGATCTTTTAATGCCATTTTGTTCTTGTTTTTTTCCCATGTTTCTGTTCCTTTCTTGGATACACTGTTTTGTTATAGCTAAGAAATAGTGGTTAAAAGATTTCCACAGATGAAAGTTGAAACACACCTCCCAACTGTGAGGGGGGAAGGAAGACAGACTGTGTGATGTGATCATTCTTTCCATTCAATTTTGTTTATAAGCTACAGCTTTTCTTTCAGACAGCAATGTTCATCTGGCAGCTATTTCTGAGTTAATGAAAAAAAAGTCCTGTTCAAATTCCAAATGGATCATGTGACAAGTCCTTACATGGCTGAGCAGCCATAGTTGAGGAGAAAGGGGCTGAACTGAAGGAAGAATGTTGTTTACATGTATTAACACTCTGTAGTTCCTTCGAAATATACATGAATGTGTACAAAACTTCTCTTTTCTAATTGTTAAAGCAGCCACACTGTTTTCTAAGCTCACTTGACTGTTTCACAAGTTGTTCCAGAATATTTCACTATATCTGTCAGCTGTTTCAGAGACAATTGAGAAGGGCTTCATGAAGTAGTTTTGAGACTAGGAAAAAATGCAACTACTTCAATGAATTTAAAATTTATTTAGCTTATGGCTTATCATATGTGGACTAGCAATATATATAAATATTTCATCTAGATTAATAAAGGTAAAGGTAAAGGTTCCCCCGCACATGCATGCTAGTCGTTTCCGACTCTAGGGCCGGTGCTCATCTCCGTTTCAAAGCCGAAGAGCCAGCGCTTGTCCGAGGACGTCTCCGTGGTCATGTGGCCGGCATGACTAGACGCTAAAGGTGCACAGAACGCTGTTACCTTCCCACCGTAGTGGTCCCTATTTTTCTACTTGCATTTTTACATGCTTTCGAACTGCTAGGTTAGCAGAAGCTGGGACAAGTAACAGACGCTCACTCTGTTACGCGGTACTCGGGATTCGACCCACCAAACTGGCAACCTTCTGATCAACATAACAATGTCTAGGCCATCTAACCATTAATAAACCATCATTTGATATAAACCAGCATTTATATTTAAAAAAATAGATACTGAACCAATATATGCACTCAGCTTACAACGGTCATGATGAGATCTACAGTTTGATATGGAATCTCATAGTCATACTGAAGGATACTATGTCCAATTTATGTAGGGAATCCCAGCAGGCATTGTGTGAGGTGTGAATCCTATACAGGATTGTCCATTGCTGATGTAGTAGTTCAAAGCCTGGCACCTTTTTTTGTGGAGTCATTTATACATGTTCTTATGGCTGGGCATTCATCCATTTGGCTTTCCACTGGGAATCAATGTTAAAGTTGTTGGGCAGATGTTGTGCAAGTTCCAGTGGGGGCTTAGAGTCTTCTAGTTGATATATGAGGATGGTCAGCATGCACCAGTAGGAGTGAGTTGTTTATAAGTTTTCTGTATTCTGTCTCTAGTGCATCTTGCTTTCATAAAGCGAGACCCCAAATCAGAATGGTTTTAATTAATACACTTATAACCTTCATGGTGTCATTGAGTCTGGCATCTAATTTACTAGTATGGCAGCTGTTAAGGGGCACAGTATTCTTCTGCACAATAGACCAGCCCTAGTGCTGGTGACCTGCGGGTGGCAGCTGAAGCTCCCCATTTAGTTCCACATAATTTCTGCAGTATGTTGTTCCTAGTACTGATTTTTGCCACCATATTTTCTAGCTATATGTTGTAGGAGAGAGTTTAAAACTACAGTTTAAAATTGATAACATTGCATTTCACATGTTTTAAAGCACTTCATTTGAAGTACTTACACAAGTTGTCTATATAGGAGTAGCATTTAGATTTATATATAGTCCCATAGCATTTTACAGCACTCTCTGAGTGAATTATAATGTAAGTATTATTTGCATATTACTCCCATCAATCTGGCTGCTCATTTTCATCAACCTTGAGCCCCATCAGGATCAAACTCTAAGCTGTGGGCAATATTGCAATATTACACTTTAATCACTGTGCCACTAGTAGTTAAATATCCCAAATAATGTCCCAATTATATTCATAATTCTTGGGACTATAGAAGGAAAAATTCTTATTAACTATTCAGGACAGCCATAGAATGATGGCTATGTAGTCTTGACCAGAGGTCACCAATCTTTCTCGGTTGGCAGACTGGAGGCAAAGGGAAGGGGAAGCATTTTAAATGTGTGCATGCATGCATACACAAGCTCACACAGGGCTGCAAGCATGAGTACAATGCAAACGGGGCAGCACTAGGGCCCATGTGATACTTGCCCCATTCTTGCATGGTGTAGCACCCTGTTTTCATGCCCCATGGCACAGTGTCCCATTTTTGCACCACACAGCATGGCAGAATAACGTTTTCACACCTCATGACTTGGTGCCCCGTTTTTGCACCCTGAAGTGTGGCGGTGTCCCATTTTCAGCATTATCTTGTTTTTGCACCCTGTAGCACGGTGGTGGCCAATTTTTGCATCCCGCAGCCGCGGCACTAGCGCAAGTGGGTGCGTGTGCATGCATATGTGTGTGCACTGGCCAGCCTGTCCCATGACCTGGTGGCCAGCAGGCCAAGGCCCACTACTGGACCCTGGCCCACAGGTTGAGGACCCCTGGTCTTGATTCTATCAGTTCTAGAAAAATCCAGTTCAGATACAACATGAAGAACAGTATGCTAAAATATTGTTGCACATTAAACATATCAATTATGGGCTGGTGTTTCCCAGCTTGATATCCTTCAGATATGGCAGGACTACAGCTCCAAGAATTTTCAGCCTTTAGTGATCAATTTAGAAAGTACCAGCCAAAAGGCATGATCAGAACAAGACAGAGATGGAATCAATATGTTAAATACAACCAGAATTCATATACAAGTACCTTTGTTAAATGTCATTTAAGGACAATGTTAATAATATAGAATAAAAAATGTTAAGTAGCTATTTAATGTTTGGTAGTATGTGACAGTAAGTTTATTTCTTGATAAGTTGAATAGTTCGTTTACCATTAAGGTAAAGCCTCCTTCCCAGTCCTCAACCTATCTGGTGATAGCTAGCATTTAGTTTAGCTTCTAGGCAGCCTGACAAATGACAGGGCCTTGAAAGTAGAGCTCACCAGAGACTTTTCATTATGAACAGCTGAAGTTAGTAGTACATTTGTCATTTTCAGACTCTGAAAATGTGTCAGCCAGCTTGGCCTCATTAGTTATTTTCTCAGTTGTTTCTTTCTTTTGCTTTAAATACTGATTTAATGTGGTGATAATAGCCCATCTTTTATATGATCCATGGCTTTCAGGATTATTATTATTATTATTATTATTATTATTATTATTATTATTATTATTATTATTATTATTATTATTATTATTATTATTATCTGTTTTATGGGAGTGCATGTAATAGATGTGTATCATTCTCTGCAATGATGATGATGATGCAGTGAGTAATTATACCTCTAGTAATTGGCTCTGCCTTAAGTCATACTTTAATTATGGTTCCCACTTACCCTCCAAGCCACTGGTTGCACCCAACTCTTCTCTGCAGTATTATCTAACACCTTGCTTTTGTTAATGAACTCAATGTTAGACTTTACAAAATCAAAGAGATTTATAAGCCTTGAATGCTCCCTACCACCAGGGAGGGATACAACAGTGAGCATGGCATATCTCCTCAAGGACCACACCAGGATCAAGAGAGTGACACTGCAAAAGTGGCCGGGGCAAGAATTGTTTAGAAGTTACTTGAAACTAAACTGATATAATGCTCTTCAGATCCCCCAAATTGGAAACAAAAGAGGAAAAGAGCTGAAAATATTAGGCAACTATCACTTGGGGCAGGTGGGTGATTCTTAGGATTGTCAGAAGAATGCTGGTGGGATATGCATTTCCACTACTAGGTTTATCTTTATAAACCAATAAGCCTCATATGGAATGTTTGTTTTAATACTGTAACATGTAGGCATAACTTTTCTTTAATTAAAATAATATAGATAATACTTGGAATACTATAGTTGCTGGAGAATTAGTTTCATATCCCTGCCTGTTATGTGTTTGTGCAAGGGCTGCTGAATTGCAAACAAGGATAGATGACTTGTATTCTCAGACATGCCCTCCTTATATTTCCCAGCCCCCTCAACCCCTCCATTCAAGTAGGTTTCCTGACAGGGATGCCCTCAGGGGCCATCATAAAACTCAAGATATCAATGACCACATGATGAAGCCTCTCTTTATTTTATATGAAACAGTACTTTTAACTGCCCAATAACAATAGCAGCAATATTTAATTTCTTTAACTCACTATGGATGTCCCTGTTTCCTGATTTGGTGGTGAAAAGGGACACACAAAACTATAACATAAGTCTGAACAGCCTTCACATCATTTTAGAACAAAACATTACATCTCCCCCAAAAAACCACAGCAAAATCCAAATGTCATCCTGTTTGGATGATGTGGCTTCCATTCATTTGTATTATTACTCATTCCTGGGCCTTTTCCCGCCTCCTCCCAAAGCTGGTTCCCCCAAACTAACTCCAGTGAAAAAATGGGATTAAGCATGTGTAGTAACTGTGACAATGAGATCTTATTAAGGGGTACGTGCAGAAATATGTATGTATATGTATAGGATCAGAGAGAGAGGGTGTGTACAGTAAGAGAGCTGTAATTTAAAAGCTAAAGAATGCAGACATAAAGTATTAAATATATCCCTTACAAAGGCAGATGATTACATTTGCTTTAAGGAGCCCTGATTTCCTTGTGTCCAATGAAATTTCCCAAAAGTGTTTGTTCAGATTCCCTCACCCCACCCCTCATGTATTGTCCAGACAAAGTTTCTTGATGTAGAAAACTGGAAAAGAAAAGAAAACTTCTTGCTATGAACTGTTCATTGGCTCTTGCTTTGCTCTGCTCACTAAGTATCTTGCTTAGGTTGGCTTGGGACTCTGTTTTTCCTGGAAACGTCACTTTGGTTTTCGTCAGCTTTCCAAAACCGCAGTGCCCTGAAAATAAATTCCTGCTCCACGCTGTCAGTTCGTTAAAGACATCCCACTCTAGAGATCTTCAGTTCTTCAGGCTTTTGGAGCTTCACCTTTATTTCTGCTGGATTAAATTTGTTCGTTAGATTTAAAGGTAGCTCTTAATGGAACTTTTGCAGCATAAACATTTCAGTCACTTAGCAGAGCTCTTGCACATGGTATTTGGCAAGAGGAGAAGACAGTAAATAGCTAAATGGCAAAAAACGTAGTTGTAAATTTAACAAAGGGAAAAACATGAAAAACAATAAAAGGTCTTTTTCACAACTTGGGAGCTTAAAGATCCTATGTCAGGAAAGATGTTGCTCTACTAGTGGCCATAGTTTAGACATGTTAGACACATATATATGTGGCTAAAGTATAGCCACTAATACCTGTTTCTGTTTTAAGCTATAATTCAATCTGACATCTATTCAAAACTCAGCAGTCTTCCAGCAATGCATTTTCATATATTCTAAAGAACCAGATATCTTTAATGCCTTGAGCTATTCCAAACGTAGTTCCAAATTCACAATGCTTGTTACAAGTACTCTAAACTCCAACTGAAGCATCCAATATTCCATTATTTTGCCCAAACTTCAAACCAAAAGGTTTGTTCTGTTTCATGTTGTTTTGAATGTTCAACTAGAGCCATGATGGTGAACCCACCCTGTGGGTAGAGCCCTGTATGTGGGCACGTGTTCTAGGCCTTCAGCTGGGTTTTATAAAACCTTTTTGCTTTAGGCCTCCACCGCCGTGTACAAAAAAAAAAGGTTCAATCAATCAATCAATTTCAACTTCTCGCGAGGAAAAAAAGGTTCTTGCAAAGTTGGAATTGATTAATTGAACATTTTAGTCCCACCCACCCATTACCACTGCAGCCACGCCCACCCAAAGGGCTACGCCCACCCGATACCTGATGATACGTAAGTGGGTTTGGAGTTGCAGTTTGGGCAGTCTCTAAAAGGTTTGCCATCCCTGAACTACTCCTTTTTTTAAAATCACAAAATTATGGCATGATTGTACTCTGTATTGAGTGTTGTTTAACATCCCAGCAAGAAAAAATTGATTTTTAAATAAGATTAAATATTTGTACAATATTTTAATAGGAAATAATAAATAGAACAGGTATGCAGAAATAGAATTTTCACAATCTGCTTTAATTTAAAAAATATTTAATTTTAAAAATTATGTTATCTTGGCAATTTTTCTTTTGTAGGTTGAATGGGTAGATAACTTTCAGTATGGACTACTCTCCTCTTCCTGTCATCTATTGTCCTACTTAGGATGAAAAATGAAGAGGCACATTCTTGAATTTCTATTATTCCCAATGATAGAAAAATCACAAGGAAATGTTCTTACCAAAGTTGTTTTGCTCTAAACTCTAGCATGCCTCTACTTTATACTTTTCTTGAGACATTCAATGCAATTGCCTGTATGTGCCAAACAATAGTTCCACGCATTTATGGCAAAGTGTGATGTTATGAGTATCTTTGTAACTAAGTGTGTGTCCACACCTCAAAAATACATATTTGGTTAGAGAAGATGTTAAGAAAACATGTAGATTTTAAACCAGAATTATTTTTATATCAGAAAAATATGATAAAGAAAATATATATTTGATGTTGCATGTATTAACAGTAGCAAGAATTGTATTTGCCCAGCACTATAAAAATGAAGAAATAACATCTGAAGAAGAGATAATCAAGAAAATATTGGACTGTGCAGAAATGGACAGACTGACATTGAAAATTAAAAAAAAGAAGACTCAGAATATTTCCAAATATGGGATGTATTATATCAATGGCTGGAAAAATGGGATACAGTAGGATTTTAATGTATACTATTAAGCAAATTGGAACCAGTCAACACATTGTTTACTAAACATTTATGAATTATAAATATAAAAAATCAATACAAAATATTATTTAAAAAAGTATTTATTCACACCTAAACCTATTCAAAGGGACGCGGTGGCTCGGTGGGTTAGGACGCTGAGCTTGTCGATCAGAAGGTCGGCAGTTTGGCGGGTTGAATCTCGAGTGCCGCGTACAGAGTGAGCGCCTGTTACTCATCCCAGCTTCTCCCAACCTAGCAGTTCGAAAGCACATAAAAATGCAAGTAGAAAAATAGGGACCACTACGGTGGGAAGGTAACAGCATTCCGTGCGCCTTTGGCGTCCAGTCATGTCTGCCACATGACCACAGAGAAGTCCTCGGACAAGCGCTGGCTCTTTGGCTTTGAAACGGAGATGAGCACCGGCCCCTAGAGTCGGAAATGACTAGCACGTATGTGCGGGGGAACCTTTACCTTTACCTTTTAAACTTATTCAAGTTTCAAGTCAGTTGAATGCATAATTAAGTTATCAATTAGGAATGTTCTCATTATAGCAGATTCCAATAATGATAGTAAAAACAAGGACAAGAAACAGAAAGTGCAAGTTATTTCTAATGCCTATTCCTTACATTATTTACATCATTCAGGCCATAATTTTTAGGCCTTTTGTGAAATAAGATGCCTAAATTCCTTTCATATTACAGAAAATGCATGATTACATTCATATTATTCCAAAAAGTAATTCAAATTATGTTCTTATGAAGAAAGTTAAAACATATTTTATCCTTAATTTTTAAACTTAATTATTGACCTTACAGCACATATCAAATATATTCAATGAATAAATTAAAAACAGAACAGTGTAATTCCATTATATTCTATAACAACATATATTTAACTTTTCTTTGGGAGATGTCTATCAAGTTTTTTAGAATGCCCACAATCATCTATATCCATTATTGCCAGATTAACTGGAAATTTCAGAAGACATTATTCTCAATACACTTGTAGAGTCTCCACTGAGGGCAATGGAACAAAAGCCAAATTGAATGATATCAGAAAATAATGACAAGATGTCCTACTTTCTTAAAGAGAAGTTTTAAAGATATTTTAATTGCAGTTCTAGACACAAATGTGCAAGGTACTTAGGTATTTTTTCTGCATTGGTTTCTCTATTTGAATTGTTTGCAGTGTAAGATAAAACCTCAGCTGTAACATCGTTCTTGTAATGGCTGCATTTAGCAACCAACTGAACAAGGAAAAGAAAGAGACTGTTTGGCAGTAACTGGGCTTCAGTATCCATAAGGATCTGAAAAAGTCCTTTAGGCTTAGTTTCATAAAAGAGGAAAAAATAGTGCAATAGAATGGAAACATCTCAGAGGCTTCCCCATCTGAGGGGCAGAATGATAAACACGTGTGATTTATGGCATATGTATCTGAAACTAATCTGCACGTCTGCATCCTTCTTTATAAGTTTATGTCAATGGTGGAAATATTTTATTCTTGGTCTTGAGAAAGAGATAGAACCAATGATCTTTTTAGTTCATAAATATAGATCTCAGGCTCAGGACAATACTTGATGGCTAAGAAGGAAAATGGAACAAAAGGTGTGGTTTTTCTTTTCTTCTTTCTTCTTTTTCTTTTTCTTTTTCTTTTTTTATGGAGAGTTTTTGTGACAGCAGCAGTGGTGCCACATAGCTAACTGCCTGGAAAGAAGCCAAGTCAAATTCTGCAAGCACCTCCCAGAGCAGACGTGGCTAAGCTGAACAATCCCAGAACGCATGCTTAGAGAAGAAAAGAAACCACCAGTGACTTTGCCACACACCCTTTTACTCTGGCACACTTTGCCAGAGTAAATATCTATTTTTATCTCAATAGAAGAGAATATCTGCACCTCAGGACTGAACAGTGGGAGTGCTTGGTGCTCTCTGAGCTTGGTTGTTTATTTGCAAACATTTCATTATCAGAATAAGAAACATCTTCAGTACTAGAAGGGTGTGGAGTTTGCTCTCTGTTTATACTTGCCCTATCTTGTCAGTGTTGCTGATAGTTCCTTGATTAGGCTATTGTTTGATTGTTGGCTGAGTTGGTAGGACCAACAATAACACAAGCTACATATAAATAGTGAGCAAACCCCATTCTCATCCAACACTGAACATCTATTTCTGCCTATCAGAAATAGAGATGTTGGTAGCCCAAAACATAAGGTCTTCTTCAATTAATTCTTAGCTGGACATAAATCTTGATGAAATAAGCTAAAATTTATCCTCTGGGGTAAAGTCACATATTATATTAAATAAGAAATAAATCATATTAGGACAACATAATGTTGGAACCAGCCAACCAATCTCAGGAAAGGACATGGATACTTTAAAGAATTGCAGATAGGTGCCACTTTTAATTTTGACATGTTCCAAATGACCTTTTAAGAAGCAATCTGACAAGCTCAGTTGTCCAGTTTCATTTTCAGCCTGAGTTATCAGGTGTAACCAGTCAAACTCACAGGTGAAAAGTTTAAACTAGTTACTTCATTGTTCTATTGCCTATTTCACATGAATCTTTCCAGACTGGCAATTTGCCCCTGGAAAAGACTAGATAAGGTTCAATGGTTTTCAAAGGGGATCGATCAGACTTTGCCCTCTTCTGTCTACCTATCAATCCCAGACTAATCCCCCACTTGATCCTTCAGCTTGATTGGGAAAGTCTCTCATTTTATGCCTACTGTAATTCCATTTGCAGATGAATGTTTGTAGCTTTAGAAATGTCAGGTTTAACATTTTTATTTTTTTAATGATATTCTCAATTAGCAAATCCTCAAATCCTCAAATCCTCAAATTTTTGCCAAGTCCAAAACCCAGTGAACTCAAAGAGAACACCATGACCCAATTTAGTCTTAACCTCTTTCCTGCTTTCCCTCCAAATGAGGAACAGGACAGTGCATAAATTTTATCCAACCAGTGTCCTGTCCTTGTTTTATAAATTGGTCACAGGATAGAAAAATCTTCAGGACCAGGATGCTAAATCTGTGTTTTGGGGGGAAATGGCTAGTTTGGGTCTAGAACTGGGGTCTGCAACCTTGACAACTTTAAGACTTGTAGACTTCAGTTCTCAGAATTCCTCAGCCAGCATGCTGGCTGAGAAATTCTGGGAGTTGAAGTCACATGTCTTAAAGTTGTCAAGGTTACAGACCCCTGGTCTCGAAAGTGAGATGAGACAAGTGTTTCCATCAATGAGGAAACTAACTTTACATAAAATCTACTGAGCCTCAACAATAGTAAAGTAAAATACCAGCTTTGCAGAAGTTTAAAATAAATGAGGCCAGAGTTAGAAATATATTTTCTCACCAATTTGGGCAATACCTAAACATGCAAAAGAAAATATAAATGTGAGATTTAAACAGGATGAGACTACATATAAGGAAATTTTAAGTCTAGAAAAGAATGTATGGCAATTAAAGCCATATAATATTTTAAAAGAAGAAAAGATTGTACAAACTAGGTTTCAGTATGGGCAATTACAGGCAAGATGGAAAGACGACCAGAAAACTGGCTTTTCGATAACTGATGAAAATTTGGTAAAACAAATTAGAGATCAAGGTCAAGCACATATTAAAGGGATATATAATGCTTTGATAGAAATTGACTCAGAAACGGAACTTGTTAAAGACTGTATGATAAAGTGGGCCCAGAATTTCCAAGAAGTTATAACAATGGATATTTGGGAAAAGATTTGGGTTAGAAATGTAAAATTTACGCAGGCCCAAAATTTAAGAGAGAACTTTTATAAAATGTTTTATAGGTGGCACTTAGACCCTAAAAAATTAGCAAGTATGTATCCAAACTGCCAGCCCAAATGTTGGAGGTGTGGCTGTGAGGATGCCACGTATTTCCATATATGGTGACTTGTAAAAAGGTTAAAGCTTTTTGGATTAAAATTTGGTGGAATATGCAAAAGATATTTAAGAAAAGGATAAAGTTTTCTCCGCAATTGTTTTTATTGGGTATTATTATAGATACTACTGTTATAGATACAAAGTTGATGTTGAATTTAATTATGGCAGCGAGACTTTTAGTAGCACAATATTGGAAGAAGGAAGAACTGCCAACTATAAAAGAGTAGACTTTGAAAGTTTCTAATTTGGTGGAAATGGCGAAGATTTCAGCATATTTGAAAGATCAATCGCAACAGAGATATATTGTGGAATGGAGAAGATGGATTGAATATATTCAGAATAAATACGGGACTAAAAAGTTTCATTTAGCATTTGAATAAGTAGTGGATCTTTATGATATATAACTAGTTAGTAGTTATTTCATTAATATTTTGACTATGGAGAGTTAAAGTGCGATAGAATTTAATGTTTTATTTTTGTTGTTAGCATATTGTAGATTATGCTTGTTTGTATTCAGCTCTGGGAAGTCGGGGAGGGGGGAGGGGAGGGGAAGGTTGGGGAGAGGGGAGGGGAGGGGGAGGAAGGGGTTTTTTTTGTATTTAAAAATGTATTGTAAAACTTTTCAATAAAAAAAAAAGAAATATATTTTCTCAGTTCCAAAATGGACCATAGCAGGAGACCATTCAGATTCAGTACCAATCCTTAAATCATGCAAAATATTCAAATATCAGGCAGACCATGATTTGTTTTAAAACAATTTATTGAATAAAATACAGTTAACTGGATTCAGATCTTAAACTGTGGATTACAAACTATTCAGTATGAGAAGCCAAAACTGAACAAAGTAAATTGCATTTTAGTTGCTTAATGAAACAATCCATTGGGCTTAGGATGTTGCTGAACTAGGAACCAACATCACTGTGCTTATTTCTATTGCTACTTCTCCGAGTTTATATACTGTATATTTATTGTAATGCTTTTATATTATTACCATACACACACACACACAAACACACACATACATTACACTTGATATTTTTCAAAAGTTAATTAGATTGTAATATTTTATAGGTATTCCTCAACTTACAATCATTCATTTAGTAACTGTTTGAAGTTCAAACAGCGCTGGAAAAAGTGATTTACAACCAGTTCCTGCACTTATGACCAGTCATGTAATCAAAACTTGGGCACTTGTAATAATGGTAGTGTATCAAGCGATCAGAGTTTGCCACTTTCCCTGCTGGTTTCTGACAAGCGAAAATAAATGAAGGAAATCAGGGTTCACTTAACAAAAAACATATTTAAAAAATGAATTAAATACCCCAAATTTACACAAATCAAAAGTTAGAAAAAGAGATAGTCATTTATGAACTAAGATCAGCTAGAACAGCTGTGCTAGCTGGGAATTCTGGGACCTGAAGCCTACAAATCTTAAAGGTGCTGAGGTAGAGAGACACTGGGCTAGTTTAACAGAATGATGTCTGAATTAAGCATTTCCATGAATTAAGTTCATAAAACAAACATAGAAAATTGAGATTTCCAGAATCAAAGTCCTATCCTTTATGATCACCTGCTAGATCTCAAATATTAAAGATTGTGGAAGAACAAGGTGAATGGAACTTGTTTACTTTATCTGACACTCAGGTGATAAAAGTAGCAATGTCACATGACTACATTGTTTATCAATGAGGACCACCTGCAGCCATCTAAACTGCAGAGGAAGATGTATGTTCTTTCCAAGGTTCATTATTGAGATTTAAAAAGTGTTAGAGACTTGGGACTAATTTCAGGCCAAAAATTTAAACTGAAGTTAGGCTCCCATAAACCTATATGCTCATTTTTGGATCACGCTCATCTCCACAACAGCCTGCCCCAACCGGTATCATCCAGAATGTTGAGTAGAGGTTCCATCATACACAGTAGATACAGAAGCACAGTGATAAAGATTTGGCAGGGCAAATTCAATGGTACATCAGGTTATATATAATTTCATTGCATGATCATTAAACTTTCATGAACCAAACATATGATACACATTACTCTTTAGAAACTGATGTTTGTTTTTACACCTATTGTGTAAATGCTGTGTATTCTGTAGTCTTATTTGCATGTTTATCTGGTAGCAAATCCAGTGATTTGAAACATTTAGGACTTAACCTGCACAATTTGTACAGTATATTTCAACTTATATTAATGGAAGCAATCTGACTTTTATTGCCAGCAACTGAGAAGGATCAGGGAAATGTGAGACTCAGGAAGTGCAACCAATAAAAGTTCAGCTGGGACAGCACAATCTTAAAAAAAATATCTGGAATATGACAAAATCCATGACTTCAGAGCTGGGAGCTCTGAAACCAGCTGTACAAAGCGTTTCTCCCCCTATCCAGCACAAAGAAAAAAATGGAGTCCTAGCAAGCTGAGACACTCACTCCATGCTGCAGTTCTTCGCTTACTTCTCCTTCAGGCAGCTCTTCCTTAGGAAATCGAAATCTACGCACTTTTAAACAAGTCTAGTTCCACTTGAATTCTTACTTTTTCTATATAAGCCTAGAAAGTATCCAGTTCAGTTCCTATAGGGAACTCTGTAGCTAAAGTAGTTTGTTTTTGTTTGTTTGTTTTTTAAAAGGGAACATTTACATATTCAAATGAATTATTGCTTCCTCAGTCTTACACTTTGCCCATAGTACAATATGCACAACTCAGTTATAATGTAAAATAGTGTCTCTCAACCTTGGCAATTTTAAGATGCCATTTTTTGGGCTCAGGGTACCTGAGAACTACCTCATCCTGATGGGACTAGCCCGCCCTACACCTTATAGCAGAAAAGACCCTACTTCTAATTCCATTGGCCAAAATATTTAGGCCAGTGAGTCCAGGAGAAGGGCCTTTACTGCTGTGGTCCCTGGCCTCTGGAATATTCACCTGCTGCAGGTGAGGTCTGCCCCACACTCCTGCATTCCAGAAGAGCCTAAAAACTTGGCCTGCTCAACAAGAACCTGCTACATTGGGGGTGGCTGTCTGGGTAGAGAAGATTCTCATTTCCAGGCCACCCATCCTCTTCGTTTTAACCAGATAGGATGGGACTCTAATGTCTGGAATTCCAAATCATTATAAACAGCAACAGAAATTCTGGAGTTGCAGCCCAGAATTCTACACCACACTATCAATTTGCAACATCCTATAATCGTGTCAAGTATCTGAAGCACCGTATGATCAGACCTGGAAGGCAGGCATTTAGAAATCAAATCCCTTTCATTTCATGCTCCTTTTAACTTCCCATGATACCACACACTCTCTGACAATTACAAATTATATTCATTTGCTCTGTGTAGCCCTAACTTTTTACAGGTGTTAATAACAAGATTCAGGTTATTTACAACAGTTCATTTAGTGACTGTTCGAGGTCACAACAGCACTGAAAAGGGTCAAATCCTTTTTAGCATCCTGATGATCATGTGATCAAAACTCAGATGCTTGGCAACTTAAATTTATGACAATGACAGTGTCCCAGGTTTACGGAATCACCTTTTGTGACCTTATGACAATAGGAAACCAGATTCATTTAGTAACCATGTTACTAACTTAACTCACTTAACAACTGTGGCAAGAAAGTAAAATTCACTTAACTGTTGCCATAATAACTACAATCTTGTCCTGGTGTCTAAGTGAATGACTTGAAATATGAGGTAAGGATTGTCATTCATATTTGCCATGCATTGTGTGAGTGGGTTCATGACCCTTTACACATGAGAAGCAAGGAACCATTATTTTCATGACCTATTCTGAGCTTACCTAGCTCAAATGACATGACCCAGAATACTGATTAAATCTGGCTCTGCTTTTTAAATGAATCCACCCAAAAGGCAAATCTCCTTTCCCCACAAAGAACAATCTACTGCTTAGAAGTAGTCATCTGAATTTCAGATTAATCTCTAATCAACCTGAGCTAAGCTATATTAAGAGTCACTGTAATGCTTGATAAAATACAAGTGGAGAAATTAATAATTGTTTACATATTACAGAAAAACAGAAACCAATAAACTTGATATTAGCTTCTTCATGATTATCCTTTAGTGTTTTCCATAGGAACAGGGTGAACATCTTTTCACATCATCAAATGCAGCAACCAGGTCCAACTGGATGGTTTTCATGTCTGCATTAATTGTATCTCACCACCATCAGCTCTCACCCAGGTGTTTATCTTCAATGATAAAGTGGTAGACAGTGCAAGCCACAGCATGGGATGTGCCTGTAGAACATGGCCACATCACTATAGACATTTTTCTTGCATTGTCTCTGTTAATAGTGCAACACCCATCTGTTGTCAAACTATATCGCTGCTGATATGGTCAAGAAGGGAATTACTTAATGAGCAATGGAACGTGCCCATCTCCATACATCATTTTATACACTTTCAATTTTAGTGAATTGGAATAAGCCAATCACAGAGCAATCCAGCAATCTCCTTCCACTTCAGCCATGTTCCATTCATTGGACTCTGACTGGGCAGAGTCTGACATGGAAGAAGTGAGTGGTCTTGAGAATGACCCCCGATGAGGTGGACAGGATTATGGGGAGGCTGAGCTCTACCACCTGTTTATTGGACCCGTGCCCCTCTTGGCTGGTTTATTCAGCTCGGGAGGAGACATGAGGCTGGTTCCAGGCAGTAATATCTGCTTCTTTGAGGGAGGATGTTTTCCCCGCCGCCTTGAAGGAGGCGGTGGTGAGACCCCTTCTCAAGAAGCCTGCCCTGGATCCAGCGATTTTGAATAACTATCGTCCAGTCTCCAACCTTTGCTTTTTGGTGAATGTTGTTGAGAGTGTGTTAGCCTATCAACTCCCTCTGTTCCTGGAGGAAACCGATTATCTTGACCTGTACCAATCGGGCTTCAGGCCCGGGTACAGCACCGAGATGGCATTGGTCACGCTGGTGAATGATCTCTGGCAGGCTCGGGACAGGGGTTGTTCCTCTGTCCTAGTCCTATTAGACCTCTCAGCGGCTTTTGATACCATCGACCATGGTATCTTACTGCGACAGCTCAGGGGATTGGGAGTGGGGGCACTGTTCTACCGTGGTTCTCCTCCTACCTCCTGGGCTGTTCGCAGTCGGTGTTGATGGGAGGGCAGAGGTCTGCTCCAAGGCCTCTCATTTATGGAGTTCCTCAGGGGTCAGTTCTCTCTCCCCTCCTGTTCAACATCTATATGAAGCCGCTGGGTGAGATCATTCGTGGTTTTGGGGTGGGGTATCATCAGTACGCTGATGATACCCAGATTTTTCTTTCCACCCTGAACCACCCCAGTGATGCCCTCATTGTGATGTCCCGTTGCCTGGAGACGGTTCGGGTTTGGATGGGGAGAAACAGACTTTGACTCAACCCTGCCAAGACTGAGTGGCTGTGCATACCGGCATCTCAGGTGAACCATTTTTGCCCATCGTTAACAATGGGGGGTGAGGTGTTACCCCCCGCTGATAGAGCTTGTAACTTGGGCATCCTCCTGGATTCATGGCTCAGTTTGGAAAATCATATAGGAGCCATGACCAGGAGGGCTTTTCCCCAGGTTCGCCTGGTGTGCCAGTTGCGACCCTATTTGGACTGAGATGCCCTATGGATAGTCACTCATGCGCTCATGACCTCCCGGTTAGACTACTGCAATGCTCTCTATATGAGGCTGCCCTTGAGGACCACTTGGAAGCTTCAGCTGGTGTAGAATGCAGCCGCGTGAGTAGTAATGGGAGTTTCCCGATATTCTCATGTAACACCTCTTCTCCGCGAGCTGCAGTGGCTTCCAGTTCCCCTCCGGGTGAGATTCAAGGTGCTGGTTATGACCTATAAAGCCCAAAATGGCATGGGTCCAGATTATCTCAGGGAGCACCTGCTGCCAGCATCAGCCTCCCATCGTCCTGTGTGCTCCCACAGGGAGGGCCTCCTTAGGGTTCTGCCGGTTAGGGAATGCCGGTGGGTGATTCCAAGGGGGAGGGCATTCTCTGTGGGTGCGCCTGCCCTATGGAATGAACTCCCTGTGGAACTTCGGACTGCCGCAGACCTTCGCTCATTTCGCAGACCTGAAAACTTGGTTATTTGATCTTTCTGGCCTGGACTGAGGGGGTTTTAATTTAATTTTAAATTTTAAATTTTAATTTGTTTTAATCGTGGGCTAACCTTAATTTAATTCTATTTTAATTGTATTTATTTGTATTGTTTAATTTGCCCTGTAAACCGCCCTGAGTCCTTCGGGAATAAGGCGGTATATTAAATAAATAAATAAATAAATAAATAAATAAATAAATAAATAAATAAATAAATCCTTGCACATGTTATCTCATTAACGCCACCATCATTTGCAGAAGGGATCCTAAATAGTGCAGTGAGTTTGTCTTTACAAACTTACTAATAGCTATTAAATGTAAATACAAAATCTGAAACTGGCACTAGTGAAATGAAAAGTAATTGAGTAAGAGCAGTAAAGCTATACCATAACAGAACTAATGTCGAACCATGGCAGGTTACCAATTATCAGAATGTCAGTTCAATACCTTTCCTGTTTTTGTATCTTGCAATGAATGGAATCTGAATTCACTTCATCATTACTTATGAACAGAATTAATCTCATCTCCCTCAGTTTAATACCTTCCAGTCTTTCATATCTGAAACTGTCAGGATGAAAGTTATTTGTTACTTCAAAATGTACCTGTGATGAAGCCATTGTAGCCAAAGTAATCTTTCTTCCAGTTCCTTCCTGTTTCTTTTTTTCTGCTAGTCCTTATTCATAGGCCTCTTAAACATGGTTGTTTCAAATCCACATAGTGTGAAGAATAATTGGTATAAGAGATAATGGTCAGTAAAAGATAAGAATCTGCATGCTGCACATTTATTTATTAATTATATTGAGTTAGATGTTAATGAAGGGAGGTTGTAGATGTTGCACCTATTGGACATACTGAGTTGGTTAGTTCCAGAATAAAATATACTTGTTTTTATTAGTTCTATTCATCAACAGATCTAATTTATGATTTTATCTTTCAAATTATCCATAACATTATTTTATGGTGGCTCTTTCTCTGATTTAAATTAATTGTCAATTATTTTTATCTAAATTTTACTTCTTCTTTAATAAGACCAAGTATCACGGTATAAGTATTACTGGTATTTTGCATTTGTTGGTTTGTTTACATTTAATTGCAAATATAGAGAGTAATTATAGCAGAGATCCCAAAACCAACATTCACTACTTCATCATTAAACCTTCAAGCGAACATCTTGTAAAAAGACTGCAGCCATTCCTCTGAGCCTGCTAACTAATGTAGTTTGTCATCTGAAGATAACCAATGCTCAGTGCTCATTGTTCATAGTCCTTTTCAAGATTTTCATTCCAAAACTAATAAATTAGCAAAAAGGTTTTTTTTATATAAAGACATTAGTTATATTTGCAAGGTGATTTTTTTTTCAAGGAATCACAATTTCAAGTTTTTGGAAATACACTCCTACTAAACAGCAGTGCAGGGATTAGCAGATTATTGAGTGCCCATAACAGAGCATCATATGACTGACTGTTTAGGAAGCAAATTAAATGCAATTTAATCCCATAAGCCCCTGAGGATTTCTTCCTATAAACTGATAAATTACTGCATTCTGGAACTGTCTTAATAACATTTTTTTCTTATTGCTCTATGTATACAGCTTCATAATGGAATTAAAGACAGTGGGGATTTTTATAAACAATTTAAATATTTATTATTATTTTCAATGCTTAAACGCATCCAGAAAACAGGTTTATAGAGAAAGTATGTATCCACACATGATAACATGACATACTACCTGTAAATATGATATACCAGAATAACAGACTTGGAAGGGACTTTGGAGGTCTTCTAGTCCTGCTCAGGCAGGAAATCTTATACCATTTCAGACAAATGGTTGTCCAATCTCTTCTCAAAAATCTCCAGTATTGGAGCACCCACAACTTCTGAGGGCAAGTTGTTCCATTGATTAATTCTTCTAACTATCTGAAAATTTCTCCTTAATTTTAAGTTGGTTCTTTTCTTGACTAGTTTCCATCCATTGCTTCTTGTCCTGCCTTCTGGTGCTTTGAAGAATAGCTTGACTCCCTCTTCTTTGTGGCAACCCCTGCTATCATGTCGCCCCTAGTCCTTCACTTCATTAAAGTAGACATACCCAATTCCTACAACTGTTCTTCATATGTTTTAGCTTTTAGTTCCTTAAACATCTTTGTGGCTCTTATCTGCACTCTTTCTAGAGTCTCAACATCTTTTTTATATTGCAAATACCAAAATTGGATGCAATATTTCAAGGGTGGTCTTACCAAGTCATAATAAAATGGCATTAAACTTAATGTGATCTTGATTCTATCCTTCTGTTTATGCAGCTTAGGACTGTGTTGGCTTTTTTGGCAGCTGCATCACACTGTTAGCTCATATGTAAGTGATTGTCCACTGGGACTCCAAGATCCCTTTCATATTTACTACTATTGTGCCAGGTACCACCTATTCTATACTTGTTCATTTTGTTTTTCTTGCCTAAATGTAGAACCTTACTTTTCTCACTATTGAATTTCAATTTGTTAGATAGGGCCCAGTTTATAGTATTACTAAATATCTCCACCTGTCTGTAATGACAAGAAGAGTTCTGCATATGCTCAAGGCACTCTATACTTTATTGATACTTATCTCAGATTATAATTTATTGCTGTTCACTAAGCAGGGTTTCATTTCTTTCTCTTGTTTGCTTCCCTCCTTCCCAATACAAAGTAAAGGAACTTCAGTCTGCAAACTCCCTACTTCCTCCCATCTCTTATTTCTGGGTGTGTGTGGGAGTGAGGTTGAAGGGAAAAAGTGGCATAAGAGGATCTTACAAAAGATTTGAATCAAGAGAGGGAGACACTGTTCTGGAAGCAGATCAGCCAACCCAAGCTTCCATCTTGACACATGCCAATGCAGCTGATTTCCAAGGAGGGGTAAATAAGAAGGCACGCCCCATCAAGTGGAAGCAAACTTGGCAAGGAAGAGAGACCACGTCAGCCACCACACAAGGCAGCAGGGGAAAATTGGGATATCAGAGATTGTAATGACAGCAAGACAGTCTTAGGAAGCTGTGGAGAAGTGAGACAATTGATTTACATTTAATGTTTAAAATGTTTTCTTGGAAGCAAGATCCCTTGGAATCAAATGAGTTCAGAAGTGAGCGGAAAGTTAACTGCCTTTTTTGGGGGGGAGGAGGGGAAACAGGCACAAACGTTGTCAGGGGCAAAAGTGTAGCAAGGCATAGCATAGCTATGAAATGAATCCAGACTAAGAAAACGAAAATCTTCCTTATTTCTTGGTCTCACATTTCACCACTTTTGAAATTGTAATATTATCAGCCAACTTGAGTACAGAGTTTGTGAAGGAATTATAACTCTGTTTCAAGGTCGTATATACTGTCAAATGAGAAGATTAGAATTCAGTTGTGGAGAGGAGAAAGCAATCAAAATACTCTTAAAAGAGACAGGAGGAAGTAGAGGGGCTCCACTAAAATAACTACAAAACCAAAGAAAGCAGAGAATGTGAAGAAATGAAGTATCCTGTCTACATGTGCATACGTGTGTATGGATATTTGCATACCTACATATAAATCTCTAGTCTGTTATTTGAAAAGTGGTGTCCTCAACTTGGGCTATGGTTGCCAAAGGTTGTATGTTGATAAATGTAAAAAATGAAAAAAATCTGTTTAGAGGAAGAAAGCCTGATGATGATGGTGATGATGATGGTGATGATTATGATATATTGTTTATGTGGGTCATGTACAAACACAGCAAGAGGCAAGAGAAGGTTAGCTAGATAAAATAATGTTGACACAATATATTGCAGGAACAACATCAAGCGCCACTTTATAGCTGGGAAGCATAGTCATGGGGTCGTCCAGAAAGGGCCAAATATCCAACTCTCCCTCGCCCCGCCTTCTTTTAGACAGAAATTGTAAACTGGCTTGTCTCAAAATAGCTCCCTTCAAACGACCGGGAGGAAGGGACTGGATTGGCGAGGGATACCAGAGAAAGGCTTAGATTGGCGTGGGATCCCAGAGGAAGCGCCGTACAAGAAACGGAAGGGGGATAGTAAGGAGGGAAGAAAAGGGGAATAAGGGGGAATGAGCGCTTTTTGCAGTGTCGAAACCGTCGAGCTTCTGCCTTGGTGCCTCAGTTTGCGCGCACAATTTCTCTGTTTCTCTCTTCTCCCGCCTTCACCTTGAGGGTAGAACCTGGACAGCTCCTCCTTTGAACGCGGCGGCGGGCTCCACAGCTTGCCTCGCAGCCTTCAATTCCCCAAAAGGGCCACAGAGGATGAATGCGGGAAGGGGAAGGAGGAGGAATGGAGAGAGAGAGAGAGAACTCAGACAGCCGCATTCTCTTTTGTAAAGCTTCAAAATGTCCACGTCCTCAAAAAGAATGGAATCAATTTAACATTCCCACCTCCAGTCCGCCCCCTTTCCTCCAAGCAGCCCACCCCCCTTCCCCCTTCCACGCCCATCTTAGAGGCGTGCGTGGTCCCCGCGCGCCTCCTCCTCCCCTCTCCATCTCCAGATCCCAAAGTAAGGGATAGGTTTGGAGGGGGGAGTCACGTGACGACCACGGCTCCTCGAGCCCACCCTCATCCACTAGCCAGTTTTGCTAATCTCCTATTGGCTGAGACGCGTTCCACGACTCTGCCGGAGCAAAGAAACTCCTGCCATATAAATAAGGCCGTCGAGGGCTTTATTATTTTAGCATCCAGGGCAGCAGGTTTCTGCTAAGTTTGGAGTTACGCGCCCCACGACTGTATGCCTGCGTCCCTTAGGTAAAAGCTTACCATCGACACCCAGGGACTCAGAAACACAAGGAGTCTGCATGTCTAGCAATTAGACATGCTCAGCTTTGTGGATACACGGATTTTGTTGCTGCTTGCAGTAACTTCATGCCTAGCAACCAGTCAATGTAAGTGCCTTTGGGTCTTATTTGCAATAGGGTGGGGAACGGGGAAATCGAAGAAAGGAAGACTGACTTGGGATTGAAGTACTGAGAAACTTGCTATAACAGATACTAGAGTACAACCTTATATGTTTTTAATCAGAAATACGTCACTCAATATGTCGCAAAGGTGCTTTTTCAGGAGGCAACTGGACTTCCTCGTTTTTCTTTGAACACATTTCGCTTCCCATCCAAGAAGCTTCTTCAGCTCTGACTAGATGGTAGGGAATGGAGCCATCACCCAGACAGAGCTGCAGAAGCTTCTTGGATGAGAAGCGAAACGTCTTCAAAGAAAAACAAGGAAATCCAGTTGCGTCGTGAAAAAGCACCTTTGGGACTGAGAAAACTACTTCGAATAGTTTTGACCATATCCCACCGTTTAAAAAAAAAAAAAAAACACCATTTGCCCTGGTAAAGCGCCATTCGGACAGATTTCTCTAGGGTAAGTAGCGTAAGTATCTTAGTTATCCCTTTGCAATGATTAGAATTGACAAAAGTTCTTCTTGCTTCGGTCGGACGCAACGAACAGTTTAGATTGATTTAAAACTGACTGAATTTTTCCTCCTGTTTTTCTTGGCTTAGATCAAGAGATCCTGGCCAAACGCCAAGGAGACTGCCTCCTCGCTCTTCTTCTGCTTTAGGAAAGAGAGTTGGAACTTAAATCAGAATCCAAATCCGAAGTAGGAATAAAAAGAAACGACTTGCATTTAGATTAATTTGGAGAAATAAGAACTCCTAAAGTATCTTTAGAGAAATGTTAACGTTATTGTTCATCTTCGACATGCCATGTAAGGAATTTAGAAAACAAGAGGTGATAACAGTTCGCCTTCTGGGCGTTGTACATAATCTTTACTGAAGTTGCTAAAGATGCTTTAAGAGCTCCCTCTAGGGGACAACAGGGGGCAGAGCAGGTTAGACTATAAGCATCCCTGAGTTTGTAAAGATTTACAGTTTTTAATAAGAAAATTTTGTGGGAAGTAATGTTCCTAAACAAGGAACATCATATTTTTTCTTGAAAAATTCTTTTAATAAAGAACCACCAAATAAAAGTGTTTCCTGATGTTTTTATCAGGAACCATCCATATGGTGGATGAATATTCTAGTTATTACATGTTATTAATCTCAGATTGATTTTACTATAAGATTTAAAATGGTTTTATAAATAATATTCTAGCAAATAATCTTAATAAGCAGTGTCTGTTTTTTAGTAAATTATGGAAAGACAAAATTTGATACTAGCAATTAATTCTAGATTAATTTCATCAAGTCAATATCTTCTTTATCTTCATACAGTAAAATTAAAATGAATTTGCTGAGGTCCCCAACTAAGCTAGCATGGATTTAAATTTGTTGATGCCATGTCTAAACAAAATTTTAACAAAGTATAACTTCCATCTTCTATGGACCTCATTCCTAGAACTGTAGGCAAACATTGGAATTACACCTAAACATTCTGCATAATTCAAAACTTGCCAGAGCAGTCAGTTTAGGTATGCCTTTATATCCATGCATAAATGTGATGTTCCTATTGTTCACTAGCACATCCATTCCCCAATTTTTTTTTGGGGGGGGGGAAATACTTTCCACTTTGAATAATGCAAATCCTAGCTCGCTGCACATAGTTGGCCTTCCTTAATTTCAGACTCTGAAATTAAGTTATCTGAGAATTCCTGCACTATAAGCGAAACTAGAAAATTAGTAAACAAAATAGCTTGGAGAAGAAATGACAAACTACTTCCATACTATTGCCAAGAAATTTGTATGCAAGCAGACGCAAGAGTGAAGCTCAGCTTTAGGTTGTTTTGGAAGAGCAGACCGCCATGTTTTCAAGAAGACAATTAGATCTGGTGAAATCAGTTGGCAGTAAGAGATTCTATAATGTTGAATAATTATTCAGGATTGAATTCACCAGTACTTTTTTTCTTTTTTAAAATTGCAAAGTCATTTTTTCTCCTTGCCACTAGAGGACATACTATAGACCTAACACCTAATACTGTAAAACTGAAGCAACATTATCAGTTTGCTTCAGTTTTACTGTATTTGGTATTAGGTCTATAGGACGTCCTCTAGCGGCAAGGAGAAAAAATGACTTTTTCCAACCCAATTAGTATTTCTTTCTACCATTTAGTTCTCCTTCGCTTCAGGTTTCGCTTCCGAGCATCAGCTTTTCAAAAACAATATGTAACTTTATTCAGACACCAGACCTAAACCATAATTATAATTTATCCTTTCACCGAAGTAATTATATATATACTTGAGATAATAAGAATTTGCTAAATTAGTTACCTCCGCTATGAAGTAATGATCTGATTCAAATCAGTCATCAACTTTAAGCATAATACCGTAGTAATGTGCCAGCATCACTATTAAATTTTAGAATAATAACAATTACACATTTGAGGAAGGAGGAGAATGATAGGTTTTTCTTTTAAGAAGTTATCTGAAGTATAGAATTAGGCTGTTATCCTAAATACACTTAGAATGTAATTTTACAACCATTTTCCTGAAATTACATACTACTGAACTTAGTGGGCTTACTTCAGTGTATGACCTGCTAAGAAAGGCCCATTGAATGTAATACAGCTTATTTCTGATTAAGGAAGATTCCTGAGCATTTTTTGAAACTAGGTAGCCAAATTACTTTGAATAACCTAACATATTGGGTTCGTGATGCATCAATACATATGTGTTGATACAGATTTGATACATAGCATTGCAAGATCCCATGGGACCTCTGTCACAGAAATGTCTCATTTTTTTCAGGTTTAGCTATATCACCCAGTAGCCAGAGACAAATGTGTGACAAATAAATTATTAACAATGTATATATCAAAAGTAGTTTCTTGTGGTTCCAATTTTAGTGCTAAGCTGATAGATTTGGCTATTCAATTATAAAAAGAATTCCCAAACAAAGGAACAAAACCAGAATGTAGACATTTCAAATACATTAGATGACAATGAAGTTTCAACAATATGGGATCTACTTAGAAGTCTTGTGCAAAGTTTGTTTTTGAAACAATTGGCATCTTGTTGATGCCACATCACAATCTACATTTGGAAAGGTAATTTGGACAAAAGTAAAAAAAAAAATGGCTTTGGGAATCTTGGCCTTCATGTGCCTGGAAAATATGGTGTGAAATTATTTCTCAATTTTAAAAAGAGTATTTAAAAAAAAATAATTTGTGAATTATTTGCTAAATCTCAATTCCTAAAACTTACTATTTTGCAATCATCTTCAATTTGTTCTCATATCTGAAAGGATGTGAAATAATACACTGAGCAGAGAAGAAATTTTCCATGTTTAACAAAATTAGCTCAATGTTACACAAATAAAGATAAAAATCTTAAGTTTGAATTATTTTGCATACAATATTACCTAACCAATTTTCTTTATCAAAATAATTCTAGCACCCAGGGAAAAAAGTTTATGTAATCAAATTCTAAGTGATCAAAAAATATTGGTGCAGATATTTAGAAGGTTTTCCATAAATTTGGGTGCATCTTGAACCTCAAACACTCTAGAGATTTTTTTTTTTTTTTGAGTAATAGGGTTTATATATGTTCAGGTTTCATAGTATAAGAAAATTCAGGACACATCTAGGTTTACGAGTTTCTACCTATGGAATTTCAAACCTAATTTTTCATGTTATAATACATTTTACTGAACATATCAATTGAATCAAAATTCTTTGTCAGCAATATGCTGCAAAAATCAATGCTAAATAAGTTTTTTCTAAAGAAAAAAAGACATGTTTGTATTTCCTACAATCAAGCATGTCACAGTGTAAAATGCAGCACTTCAAATGCAAAACTATTTGCAAGTTAATACTAATTATATGTTTCTTCTTGTTATTTTTTTCCAGATGTAAATGAGGTCAGTATAATTATTTTAAATACAAGAGAGTATTACATAGAAAAACCAGGTGGCCTTTTTTCGGTGGGGGTCATGGCCATTTACTAACTACTGTTTTCAAAATGTGCATGGGTAAGCTAATTACTAGGTTTCATGGGTATTGCTCCAAATATACCCATCCCTAATTTCCTAGTGGGCTGTCCTTGTAATAAAAAAAAATACCTTCATATGTGAATGCAAGATTAAGAGAAGAGTCACATTGCATGCATAGTAATTGCTAATCTTCCTTGCTAGCTTTTCGTTTAGGATTGTGAAGCATGAATAAATTCAGGTATGCTTTTTAATAATACCTAACTTTTGTGACACTAACTTGATTTTTTTGTCTTTCCAAATTTGAAATTGTTTAGGCTTCTTTGTAAATAATAAAGATTAATGCTAGCATCTAGAATGCAACATTGCTAATTTAATACTTTCCTTAAATTCATTTTTATTTCTTTCTAGGCAACGGACATACGGAGGGTAAGCAATTTTAGGAACTTCTTATATGAGTATTATAGATTAGATTAAAGGACAACTGATGCTTATTGGTACAAATAAGACTTTTTAAAGTACAAAATTACACTGAATGCAATTTAGAGTCAACCCAAACACAGAACCAGAATTTGGAAGTAAATATTTTAAATTCTGAATGGGTATAGTTAAAAATGGCTTGCTTTCAGAAGTTGTGGGTGCCCTGTCACTGGAGGCTTTCAAGAACAGACTAGACAGCCACTTGTCTGAAATGGTATAGGTCTCCTGCTCATGCAGGGGGTTGGACTAGTTGATCTTCCAACTCTGTTATTCCATTAGGATACTACCGAGATTCATATTTAGTCTTGTATGATTTGTCTCAAATAATCGTTAGTAACACTCTTCATTAAAACTATGCTTCAGCATGAAGAATGAGATTTCTGATTTATTAGAGTCCAACAATTAGTGGACTCTACTTAAATTGGTATTTGAAATGATTATTAATACCATTAGAAGAAAAAAGTTTCTAAAATATATGCTTAAATTTTCTTCTAATGATATTATCAATCATTTCAAATAACAATTTAATTTCATGATTTAAAAATATTTCTAAGTAATATATTCAACTGCTTTGAAGACTAAATATATAATAAATGAATAGTAGATGTCTTATTGGCACCTCCTAGTAAAAAAATAAAGTTTTGCTCAAATATATTATACATCTCCACACTTTTTTTTTTACAAAAGCTTATGTCATCTATTAGTTTGTTAACCAGATTCTTGAATTAAGTCTTCTCTTGATAGAGACTATCTATATTAATAGAGTAGCTTTATTAAATAATTATTTGAAGGTTCATTTCCAATTAAGATTCTTTATGGTTTTTTTCAGGGTCCAAGAGGAGATAAAGGGCCACGAGGAGAAAGGGTAAAAGATTGTTTTTCTTTGGCTGTATAATATATGAATCATTTTGATTCAAATAGGAAAAAGCATAACCATCTGCCCAGTGGAATGCAACCAACCCCTAGAATGTCAGTATTAATATGGTGTCTGATTCACAGCTTTCCAAAACTGAGTCTTAATCATGTATGTATATATGTGTACAGAGATATACACACATGCAGTTTAAATATTTTGGCAGTTTGAAATCACAGAATTGGATCAATGCTATCTAAATGAGGCTTCAGTCCCCTTCACTGAGGATTTTTAATGGCACTAAAATAAGGGTCTTGGTCTATCTAAAAACACCCATCTTGGCCACCTGTCTTTTATGTGCTGCAACTAAGCCCTTCCCATTAACCCTTGTTACTCGGATGTATTTGTATGACTGTATGCTTTCTTACATAAGTCACTTGAATATAGTTCTTTGTGGAATGGAATGAATTTATTTGGGAAAGCAGGTATAATTTAGGGGAGCACATATGATCTGAGGGGAATGTACAATTTTATGTCAAAATTGGGACAGCGGACATCTTAATTTTATAGTTTGAAGTCAGTGACACAGCTTTATTATTCACAAATCCTATATCAATATCCAGGATTTTTCAAAGAGTCTTCACCAAAACTGCACCTGCAGATTATTTTTATGTATTGGGAAAGGTTTGCTTGTTATAATTTAATTAATTAATGGAGGTTCATGGGTGTCCAAGTGAACAAAAATTCAAAAGAATCAGATACATTTTCCATACAAAAAATTCTAAAACTATTGCTACAGAATTCACATGTTACAGTGACAAAAGGCTCACTTTTCTCTAGCGTACACTTATAAAATTCCTTAGTCCTTATATACCGAAGACAGACATGATCCTGAGTTCATTAGTGGCATCCCAATTATGACAGAAAAAAGTCATATATAAAACTTTTGACAGCAGCTTCTGCCAGTCACTGTCAACAATACTATGCTAATATTATTAACTGTTAGCAACTACTTCAGCTTAAAGCAGTTGCCTTTTTTCCTTGAGATTCTATGGTTTTAATGTAGCTGTGGAATCATTAATATAGATACCATAGTAATTTGTAGACACTATAAATCTACAGTGTTCCGTGCGCCTTTGGCGTCCAGTCATGCTGGCCACATGACCACGGAGATGTCCTCGGACAAGCGCTGGCTCTTCGGCTTTGAAACGGAGATGGGCACCGGCTCCTAGAGTCAGAAACGACTAGCACGCATGAGCAGGGGAACCTTTACCTTTACCTATAAATCTACAATCTAATTTTGCTTCCCCAAACTAAAAGGTCATTTCCTTGATATACTTCTTATGACAAATACTCACACACACACACACACACAAACACACACAATACCTTATGATGGTTTTTACTCCCATAGCCTCCAGCCAGTAAAATAGTTTTATTCCTAATAAACTTGGCTAATAATTGAGATACAGATGCGATGTCATATTGTAAAGTAACAAATTAAGAGAATAGCTCTTTGTTACGGATTAAATCACACATATTTTAACCTAGAACTCTTTGTGTGTGTGTGTGTGTGTTGTGCATATGATATTGATATATATATCCAATATCATACAGGAGTATTATTTTCTATATGCAATGTTAAATATGACTATGATATGACATAAGAAGGTAATATGTCCCAGTGTGGCTTTTTAGACCAATCATTGTCAATCCAGTACTTTTCATATGTATTAAGAATGCAGCTCCCATAATTCCTAATTAGCCCAGAATTCTAGCTATTAATCTAAAGTCACTTCATAATTTTAATTAGCTAACAATGAAATAGGCACTGCTCTTTGGCATTTAATTTGTGTAAGCTAATAATATTTGTATTCAGAAAATGCTGTACAATCTACCAAACAATTGCACTCCCTCAAAGTTTAAGAGTAGGTGTTACCAAACTTTTTTTAAGTTGGAACATGTATGTGCTAAATCAGAATAGATTTAGGGAAAATAATGTGCTATGGAAATGTCTTAGCTTAACATTCCATCAGAGTTTTTTTATTAACAGTCTGATGGAAGGTTTTTTAATTCAGCCCCATCTCATGCAGTGCAGATCCTGTAAAGCTAAATTATTAAGGATCTGAAAACACCATAGTATTATGTTGGAAGTCATTTTCCAACATAATACTATTAGACAATACAATGATATTTGTTAAGTTCTACCTCTCTTAAGTCATGGTTAGTTTAAAAGACTTTTTGTATACATCAAGACTCTCCATTTGGAATAAAAGTTGGACATTGTTCATAGGTATGCAAAAGTCTATTAAGTTCTATAGTATATTTTTAAGCTCCATATTAATATATACATTTATTAGTGAAACAATGCTGTAATTATTAATTAGCCAAATTTTCAATGTTAAGATAATCTCCATTTATTGTGGCAAACAGACAACCTTAAAATCATGAAAGACAATTCAATATTTTATTAAATATTTTAATAGGTTTTTGTTAAACTAACAAGTCTGAGGATGACCACTAGTAGCATCCCATGGTCACATGACCAAAATTCAGATGGTTGGCAACTGACTCGTGATAGTTGCAGTGTCCCGGGGTTATGTGATCACCTTTTGTGACTTTCTGACAAGCAAAGTCAATGGGAAAGCCAGATTCACTTAAGAACTGTGTTACTAACTTAATAATTGCAGTGATTCTCTTAACAACTGTGAGAATCAAGATTGTAAAATGGGGCAAAATTCACTTAACAGCCATCTCATTAGCAATAGAAATTTTGGGCTCAGTTGTGGTCATAAGTCAGGGACCACCTATACTATCACTCCTGCTGTTGTAGGTGAAATATCTGTGATTTTGTGGGAGCAAGCCAAATGCTCAAATGTCTAAGAGGCAAATTATCTTCCTTTTAAGTGACACTTAGGAATGAGTGCACATACATTACAGGATCAGAAGAATAGATAGGGCTGACTCATATAATTACACCGTGATAGTTAAAAGTTATTGGAATATTTATCACAAGATGTTCAGGAATTATCTTCATAATTATTCCAGTTTCTAAAGTAGTAGCCATCAAATGAGCTCAAATTACATAATTCAAATTCCTAGAATGTTTGCCTTTTGTCATGTTGCCTGGGAATTGTGGGAAGTGTAAAGTGTAAAGCAAATGTTTACAAAAGATTGATGTCAAATGATAATAGGAATATTTCTTTTTATTATGCCCTTCCATAAGCCATCCTGAAGTTTGAGACTCTCATCTGTATATACTTTTAAGTCATATCAAATATTCACATAAAATTGCCCATGTATTAAAGCCTCTAGGGATTCAGTCAAACAGTTACACTCATTTCTTTGGCAGGCAATACCATTGACCTCAGTATGAGTTACTGCTAAACAGTCATGTCTGGGATTGCATCCCTAATCCTCCAGTTTCCTTGAAATATAATGTAACAAGAAGTTTGGATATTTGTAACTTACAAAAATTATGAAGCTAAGGGTAAGACTTTTTGTGCTGAGAATATAACATGAAGTCTATGAAATCCCCTAGTTGTTTCATTTTTCCTTTGTTACTGATTATTATATTTTCCCCCCTAGGGTCCAGCAGGCCCACCAGGCATAGATGGTGAAGATGGTCCACAAGGTCCACCAGGGCCCCCTGGGCCTCCTGGTCTTGGTGGAGTAAGGCTTCCAACTTTTTATTTTACTGATTATGCATTTAGGGTCTAAGGATAAATATTTATATAATACCAAAAAAAGTCACAAAAGACCTTATCATTTTAAAGCATGAAGTATACATTTAAAGGTAACTTTTCAAATGTATCTCAGATGAACTAAAATATGTGCTTTGTGTAACTTAGAAACATTTGATATACTGTTTTCCATTTTCATTCTTCGTTCTTCATTCACTTTACCCATTTAAGAGTCATTTGATAAGTTGATGTTTCAAAATCCCAGAAAGTAAAAATTGAATATTTATTATGATACAGTAATAATCAGACTCTTAATACCATTTAATAGGATGGAGTTGTCATACCTTTTCCCATGTAATTACATTTAATATATATTAAAATAAGTATAAAAGTCTTGTGGTACAAATATGCCAATTCAGTATTCCCAAAATAGCTTCTCTTAGTTATGTTGATATCTGTTATTACTCATTTACAGAACTTTGCTGCTCAATATGACATGTCCAAATCAGCTGATATGGGCCCTGGACCTATGGTAAGCAAATGTTTCATTTCATACACATCCAAATTGTACCCACAGGCACCTCCAACAAGGCAAAATGAAATCAGCAATAAGGCTTACCAGCATTGCATTTTAACTATTTGATGTAACCCAACATAAATTAGTGAACTATGGAGCCATTTTGACTTTTCAGATAGCATTAGAACCCAAACTGTGCTTAGCAGTGGTACACCAGTAAAAACTGTCCTCTACAAAAAATAATTATTACAGAATTATTAGAAATGTATATAACTGCAGTATTCAATAGCTGAATTTACAGAAATCTACTTAAGAAATACTGTGAAACCATGCATGTAATGCTTCTGATAGCTGTGATTCAATGAACTTTACAAGAGATAGATGCTCTTTGTACCCCTTCATAAGCATTAAAAATATTGAAGTGGTTTTGATACCAATTTCTAATATTGCATTTGTCTTCTTACATAATACAAACACATGAAGTCGTGAGAAAACAGCACTCCTTAATAATCTCAGAAAAGTAATACTTGCTTGAAAGATACAGCATCATCCTAGACAGAAGATCCCCAAAGCATTAGAAGGCGGGAACAACTTCAGAATTCAACAGAATAGGATAGTTTGTTTCTAGTTTGCAAAGAATATCAATCTAGAATCAGCCTAAGTGAATTTTCAATGTACATATTTTGCTTCTTCCAGATTAGGAAAGGTATTATACCAAAGGACCCACAACCAGGAAACCAGCATTACTTCAAAATATGCAGTTCAGAATAAGTTTTTTGTCTTGGCTTAGAATCACACCCTAAACTTAATGCTATCTGTACTTATTTGACCAGGAAGACATATATAGTGATTGGCTTATGATACCATAACTTCTCTCCATGTGGTTGCAGATGCTTGCAGTAAGCTTTTGAGCTATGATCTTATGGTTACCAGTTGTCTCCAATTTTCTTCATACTTGGCAGTTTATTTACAAATATTTGGTTTCCTTCCATATATGTGTGCTTAGAGAGATGCCCTAATGAATTGGTTCATCAAATTAAAGAAATGTCCTAATAAACTGGGACATCAAATTTACCTTCTCAAATTAGCCAGCCAAGTTACTTTATCAAAATATATGATGTGGCATACATTCATTGGTAATATCACTTTTGCATAGTCATGTTCTGTAATTCTATAATACCTATATTGATCATAATGTGGAATTGCAAACACAGACACAGTTTTTAGACAAACAGTTCCCCAATCAAGTGGCCTTCATATGTAACAGGACACTCAAAACCCCCACATAAAGTCTCAACTCATTTAAAAAGAAAAAGATAGGGAAATCTGCATTATTGGTTTATAAACCTCACCCACTACCTTTGTCTACATATTTTGGAATGAGATTATCAGAAGAAATCTATTGCATATTGCATTAAAATATTCTTCCAATAGAAGAAAATATTTGTAGCTCAGCATTGAAGTGTAGGGTCCTTGGTGTTCTCTGAACTTAGTTGTTTTCATGCAGATGTTTTATTGCCAAACTAGGTAACATAATCAATGGACAACCAAGCTCAGAGAGCACCAAGAACCCCACAACTCTTGTTCCATTTATTGGACAGGACTGAGCTATATATTCCATATATAATAAAATGTATCAGTAGTTGTGACCTCTGGTCTTGGATCTCATTGAAAATAGAGATGGTATATTTAACTCTGTAGAATTTTTTATTACCTATTCCAGTATATTTAAAGCCAATTTTGTCTAGCAATTAAGCACCAGGCTAGACACCACGACACTATAAGTTTTGTCTGATGCTTGAAAGCCAGCCAGGGGACTTTGGGCCAGCCACTTTCTGTCAGACCCACTCCTCACAGGGTTGTTGTTATGGAGAAAATAGAATGAGGAATGAGTATTAGATGTCTTCAACACCTTGAGTTATTTATTAAAAAGTAACAAAGACAGGATAAAAACCCTCGAATAAATAAATATTGTTACAAGTGTAATGTAATATCAGCTTCATTTATAAAACACGAAGCATAACAAGCAGTATGACTCCCTGGAGGAAAAGAGAGAGGGGAATATTAGCATCAATTTACTTAGGCTTCCCTTTTACAGATGTGCAAAATTAGGAAATTTCACAAAATTAAAAAAAATATCCATGCTCTCTCCCTTTCAGTTACCTGTGACCACTAAAATTAGCATCTTTAGGGAACTGAAACACTCAAAATTGTCGTGGCAAGGACAACATGGAAAACTTACGTTATCTCATCTCAGTGTGAGATTTCTGTGTGGCTTTTTTCTTTCTTTCCTGGCATCACGTTGTTTAGGAGAATCCACTTCAATGTCACAGAGACATTTTGGAAAAATCAAGAAAGAAGGAGAAAGAAAGGGAAGCTGGATTGAGAATGTTACTCTATTAATTAATGTTCAGATTTAAGCCACATTGTAGTTGTTGGGAAGTATAACCGAGATTTCTGGATCAGAGAAACTTTATTCAGAAAGCCTTCCTCGTATATATGATAAATGAAAGTGGTTACTGTCCTAAAGTAAAAGGGCAGAATGAGGAAGGAATGGCTGCATCCGTTATTATATAAGCAGAACAGGTTTTATTTATGCAGTAGAAACTTATTTTCTAATTCCAATTCTTCGGAAAAGATTCAAAAAGTTCATGAGGCATTAGAGAAGGAAGAAATTTTGATCTATCTGCAGCATCTGTTACTCTGGTTGAAAAGCCCTCTCCTATTATGGCGTATCCTTAATTTTGTCAAACCACAATGATGAAAATCAGAAGGTGCTCTAAGCAGTAAGATTTTCAATTTACAGTCTGATTAGGAGGCCATTCTGTCTTTTTGTTGATACAGCTAAAAGTCTTAGGGGATGCAGAACAGCCAGAAAAGAAAAAGGAGGAATTTTATTGATTTTTTGTCAATAAAAGTATATTTTTGTCAGTCTACTGAATTATATGTGTGAAATTACAAGACACCCCCTGGGAGTGCTGTTACAGTTCATTTTTCTATAGGCTTTTTCTCATGTTTGACAAGCTCATACCATGCTTGACAAGAACTATTTGACATCACAATACTTTTGCTGTTGATTTGCACTTCTAGCACAGTGAGATCCACTGGGATCCACACTTATCTAATCCACTTCAAAGTATACAATTTCTGAAATCAAAAACTATGCATCCCATTAAAAAATATTTTTTCTTCGAAAGCAAAAAGGTTAGTTGCAACAGCAGCAGCAACAACAGAGGATCATGAAAAAATACCGTGAGAATTTATTTTCTTTTAGACAAAGCCAGGCTAAAATGCAAACATTAATTCTCATCCAATCAAAAATAGTGTAGTGCTTAAATTCAGACTAGATAGACCAATGTAGGGATTAAACATATTTTCATCAATACTGTATTAATGGTCTGTTACGTGGAAACAATAAGTCAAGATTTGCTTTTTTAAAAAACTCCAATAAACATAGTCTTCAGTTATGTTGGATCTCAAATCCAATAATCCTCAGCCATCACCTTCATTGTTATTTTTAATGCCAAAAGTACTATTTATTTATACAAAATATTACCGTATATTTCATGACAGATTATCCAGTCTCTTATTTTGACATGAATTTGATCTTTTAAAATACCGTTTTTCAGGGATTAATGGGACCTAGAGGCCCACCTGGAGCCAATGGAGCCCCGGTAAGTATATGCTGATCTTTCCCATTGATAGGAAAGGAGTTTCATAAGCTATAATTGTCCAAAAGCATGAGTTGCCGATATGAATGACTCTGTTACCTGCAGTATGACCATAGTGTTCCACGTTGGCAAGTTCCATATTATAATCCTCAATTGGTGATCAAATATAACATGACTTTGAATTTTTCTAAATGTTCTGCCATGGTAAAAAAAAAACATATCCTCCCTTCTTTGATTCTTCTATTTAGCCCATTTTCCCATTTAAGCTTTAATATATCTGCTAAGAAAGATAAAGTATACAGTGGATGGCTTTATACTATTTACTCAGCCATAGTATAATTTATCACAATATAAACTTAGCCACTAGTTTTTATGCTTAGCAACAGTATGAATCACAAAATGTGATTAAAACAAATCATGACTTAATACAATGTGAGACCTAGTCACAGTCCTCCTCATGACATGCTTGGCATTTCAATTAAATTATAGGAATAATTTGGAATGTTCCTTCTGCCAAAACAGATTAGTAGAATTCTTCTCTATTATCGGTGTTTCTTGGTCACATATTTCTTCTACTAGAAAGGGGGGAACAATCTCAGCCACTTAAGAATTGCCTCGAATCATGAGATGGGCAGCATATAAATTTAATGAATAATAATAATCTGATTCCTATAACTCTGCATGGTCACAGCTTGGCCATTAGAGGTTTTCCAAATTTATCATTGTGTCATTGAGCCCTGTGTTTACTGGTTGAGTTGGTTCAAACTATTCTCAGGCACCTTTATTATAGAAGAATGTATACTTTGCTTTTTCTCACAAAAATTAAATAACGTGCCTTCTTTCTATTCTAGGGTTCTCCTGGCTTCCAAGGACCTCCAGGTGAACCGGGTGAACCTGGACAAGCCGTAAGTAAAACAATGTTTTACTATAAGAGCGATTCCAATTATTAAATAACTGTTTCATTTTATCCACAACACACACATTTTAACAGCCTGCATAACTCTACTGCACATTGTTTTGCAGGAATTTATGAATTTATTTTTTTCAGATCTAAATTATGTAAGACTTTCTGTGAAGTATGAGATCTTGCTTAAAAGGAAGCTAGAATAATTGCATTTATTGTCTTGTGTTAATTGAACATTGATTTTAAATGAAGAAAAATTGAAAATTGGACTATATAATGAGGAGCTATGATTTCATGAAATCTAGAAACCATCTTAGGGAGAAAGGATTTAGAATTATGATTTCGATTTAGTTAAGTCAACATTCAAATGCAGGATAAAAGGATTGACATCTCTTAATTCTCATTATCTTGTTTCAAAATTAATTTTTATCATTAGGGACCCCAAGGTTCTCGTGGTCCAATGGGTCCTCCTGGAAAATCTGGTGAAGATGTAAGTATTCATGAACACGTCATGATTTTCACTAGCTTAATTTTATAATGTGCTTGATTACAGTATTATGAAAAATATGCAGAATAATCTTATGACAGAAAAATTAATGGAGATTTTGTATGTATGTGAAGAAATAATGAAGAAATAATATTTATGCCTCTTAAAACCTAGAAACAAATAACGAAAGTTATTCAGACTAATTCATGGAAATCATGGGGTCAGTGGCACTGAAAGCCATCAGCTTTCTAGCCATCTAGCAACTTCCTTCTGCATTTAGTTGACTAATGTAGGAACAAACAGCTGTAATAGATGGAGCAGGTTCTTCTTATGTTCTTAAATACAGGTTTAATTAATTTGTATATTAAAAAGTCAGTTGTTCTCTCCTTCTTAGGGCCATCCTGGAAAATCTGGAAGACCTGGAGAGAGAGGTGTTCCTGGACCTCAGGTGAATATTGTATTTGGGAGTTAAATTATTTGTTCCTGATTTTTATTATTTTAGTATAAGCAAATTCATCATTGCACATAATGACAGAAATTCTAGAACAGTTTTCTCCAATCTGATGCGCTCCTGTTATGCTCAACACTAACTTCCAGAATTCCCATTCAGAGTGGCGAATGTTTATACTGATTGGGGGGTTAAAAGATCCAAAATCCATCAGGAAGGAATGCTTCAAGATTCAAAGTCTATAATCATAATTAACAGCTAAAAGCCTCTTTATGAAGAAGAGAGGCAACAGCTCAGTGGGAGAACACATTCTTTGAATCTAGTAAGTCTTGCTTCCTTTCCTGTTTTTTTCCACATCAAAGTTTCTAGATAAAGAAATAAAATCCCACCTTCTTCAGACAATATTGGGTGAAATCGAAAAATAGTTCCATTTGGATCTGGGCAGTTTTGCACGCATGATGCTCACACTTGGATGGGCCAGTGACTATCTCAATAAAACAGATAAATGATTTGTTACATTGGCAGGAGATGAAACCTGGCCCATTCATTGTCCATCTGCCACTTCCATCTGCCTGAATTACAGTTCTTACTGCAGTGATGCTGATCAATGCACAAACATTGGATCTAGCAATAGTGCCTGTAGAGCAGACATGTCAAACACAAGGCCTGGGGGCCAGATCCGGCCCGCGAAGTGGTTTCATGCGGCCCGCGAAGCCATTCTGGAAACAGTGAGGGAACAGCCCCCACTGCCTTGGCCCTGCCCAGAGACCCTCCTTCTGCCAGAGACCCTCAGATCTGCCCCACTCCTGCCCAGGCCCCCATAGGCACCCTTGATGCGAATGATGTAGAGCTGGCCATGCCCACCCAGTAGGCCATATGCACTCTAGCCACGCCCACCCAGGTCACGCCCACCCGGCCCCCTGAGGGCAACCGCAATGCTGATGCGGCCCTCAATGAAATTGAGTTTGACACCCCTGCTGTAGAGTAAGTCAGTGTATTTGGAGACCTCACAGATATTTCTGGAAAAGAAAAGACTCTTTTCTAAATTACAAGCATAGTTATTTAAATTCTAAAAGCTGGTGACTGGTTAAACTCACAGCCTCCATGCAACATCTCAGAAGTAAGCATAGCAACAATGTTTGACCTTCTCTCAGGCAATTTATAGAAACAGAAAACAGAGAGACTGGATTAGCATTCTGACAGACAGTCTTATGTTTGCACTGTTAACCCTGTAAAAACACAAAGTCATTTTTTAACCTCATTTGATAAGGTATTCAATTTGTAAACTTGTTCCAGGATACCAAAGGACTTATGCTACATTTCATACAGATTAGTTTCCTAATTAGTCCCTTATATCATTTTTACATGTTGAGTAAATAAGATGTAAAGTTATTTTTTTAAAATCCCATTTATATCCCGCCCTTTTCCGAAGACTCAGGGTGGCTTACAATCTAAAGCACAAATCAATGTGCTTAGCAATAGCCTTCATTCTATGTATATGCCTGCTTATTAGGGCTTCCCCCCCCCCCCCCACAGGCAGCATTATTACAAAGTCAGCTTATTGCCCCCAACAATCTGGGTCCTCATTTTACCTACCCCGGAAGGATGGAAGGCTGAGTCAACCTTGAGCCTGGTGGGACTCAAACCTGCACTAATTGCAGGCAGCTGGTGTTACTTAAGGAGGCATTAGCCCACTGCTCCACCAAGGCTCTATTTACACAAATTAAGCCTATTTTCCTGTTGTTTTTTTCTCAAGGGTGCTCGTGGCTTTCCTGGAACTTCTGGTCTGCCTGGATTCAAAGGAATAAGGGTGAGTGTTTTATAGAGATGCAGGGGAACCTATTAAAAGGGTGACACCTTAGAAGATATTATGTACAACTGTTCCTCTAAGACAGAGATGCAAGTAACTCCCAAAATTTTAAAGCACATTTACAGAATGTGTTATCATCATGCCCTCAGGATACCAGAACTGGAGAATCATGAAATGTACATCAAGTAATATATTTCTTGTAACTGTAAAATGCACCCTTTGTTAATAATAAGAGAATTACTATTTATCCAGTTCCCCGCAGCTCTGAAAAGCAATAGCATTCATACAGAACGGAACTGTTCATAACCATTGGTTATGTAGTCTACTCTTAGCAACACTAGCAGGATAATGTTTAAAGCACTAGTTTCCTAATGATATCAGCAAAGAATTCAGTGAGACATCAGCTATGCATTCTAATCAGCCATCTTGAGAGGGAGAGGAAATTATAATGCTCATTCTTTCTATAACATTTCATTCATGCATCCAGGAAGGAGGGGAAGGAAGGAATAGCAGAACTGTGAAATTATAAAGTTGAAGGGAGCTTCATCTAAATAATGTATGAAGCTTCTCCCTTTGAATGCCTATCATTTAAAAATATTGTTCTAGATTTTTTATTTATACTACATAAAAGTAAATGTTTCTCCATAACAGGGACACAATGGTTTGGATGGTCGCAAAGGAGAACCTGGTGCTGCTGGTAACAAGGTAAAGTAATTATAAATAGTTTCTGAAAATATGTACTGGAGACCTGTAAGATCGAGGTAAATGCACTGAGAGACACAGAAAAAGTCCTTGCTGATAAAGATTTTAGCACAAAATCCTGTTTCAAAAGAATAAAGACTGTCAAAAATTCTACAGTTCTACAAATGTCATATATAAGTATTTATAGTGAGAGAGAGCAAAAAAAGAGGTGCACGGTGTTGCAATCATGTATTTACTTTCTTTAGAATAAAACCAAATAAATTATCTGAATAGATCAATGCACACTGAGAATTAGATGCTAAGAAGCAATAAAAGCAAGAACAAGGCTCATGGTTACCATTTGATCTTGAGATTAGATAGTAAAAATCTTGCAAGGAGTGAGGCAGATAATAAAATATTTCAGATTTCCTTTATGACAAGTAATCACATTCATTAATTTATTCATTACTTTCTCCAGTTTGTCCACAAAATAGTGTGAGGGTAGAAATACAACCTGGAATATATTGATCCCAGAATTAATTATTGGTCAGGGATGTCAGATTTAATTATACTATGCATGTCTAGAAATACTTTTAGAGTATATCCTGCTTTTTCCATAAATTATATCATAGTGAGCCTTTGTAAATCCATTCAAGAGACTTTTTTCGAGTTAAAACAAGTATTGTTTTGACTGAAAGCTTAAAATACAGCAGATCAAAATCAAACCTTTCTAACAAATTAAATATATATTTGGATTTTGTTATATTCTTATGAACATGGAGTGATGACTATGTGTAGATCTTATGTTACATATCTTGTTTCTCTGTTGAATAGAATAGAAGAATCCTAATTGCAGGGAAGTTCTAGCTTCTAAAATGGGCCTTATCGGTTCAATAGCCATCAGATAGAAAGACTGGATAGCATCTCTATATATTAACTAAACTGTGTCTAGAGCTAAATTATTCAATACAGCTGTGATATTGAACTTTTAGCCATTCAAATTATTCAAATCATATATCCTATTTATGTGAATGTGACTGAATTGGAGCTTAGCTTTCCCATTGCTGGAAAATTCTGGGTTGACTAGTTTACCTGGGTAACAGCCAGTATTTATTGTGTCCTTTTTATAGGGTTTGAAAATGTATAATTAAGTATTTAAATATAAGCTTTGTTTGATATTAGTATTACTAAGTGTATGATTGGTTGCACAGTCAACCAGGTAATTAAGAGTAGATTTGGCATTATTATCCACCTATCGAGTCATTCCCAAGGAACTGAGATAGTGATTGATAATGATGGTGATGATTCCATTTTGCATTTAGATTTTAGAAGCATCAGCCTAAATTTTCTAGCACTTTTTCAAATATATCCATAATAATGTAATACAAATGTTCATAAGATGTATTTGCTCTTTACAGGGTGAACCTGGTGCCCCTGGTGAAAATGGTACCCCAGGACAAGCTGTGAGTATTTTCTCTTATATAACTTACATAGGATTAAATTTATGAATAGAATTCTTTATTGGTCAAGTGTGGTTGGACACACAAGGAATTTGTCTTTTGTGCATAAGCTCTTATTGTACATACAAGCAACAGGTGATAAATTATGATCATAATCAACATAAAAATTCATTCATCATCATAAGATACAACCCTTAATGATCGTCATAGGACACTAAATTAGTAACAACATAAATCATACTAGGATACTAAAAAAATCAGTTATTCATATAAATCTAAATCATAAGATACAAGCAAAAAGGTTGTAATTGTAAGAAGATATGGACATAGTAATAGGAAAGATGGGAGGAATAATAGTAATACAGAGTTACTAGGCAGTTTGATAGGTTGTAGGAATTAGCTGTTTAGCAGAGTGATGGCATGAGGGGAAAAAACTGTCCTTCTGTTGTTTTGGCATGCAATGCCCTATAGCATCATTTTGAGGGAAGAAGTTTAAGCAGTTTATGCCCAGGATGTGACAGGTCTGTAGATATTTTCACAACTCTCTTTCTTGTTGTGCAGTATACAGGTTATAACATATTTTAAAGCAACATTTATTAATCTCAATTTTATTGCCCCCAGTAATGGTACTCAAGAAAATTAATGATACTATTCTTATGCATGTACTATGTCTTATTAACTAATTTGCATGTAATTTGCTTTCAGGGTGCTCGTGGTCTTCCTGGTGAAAGAGGAAGAGTTGGTGCTCCTGGCTCAGTTGTAAGTTTTTTTTTTCTTCCTGTGCAACAAGGTCTTAAATTTGTTCATATGTGATTATTTTATTTTATACCAGGAATTTAAAATTGACATTATTTTCTTTAGGGTGCTCGTGGCAGTGATGGAAGCGTTGGCCCTGTTGGTTCTGCCGTAAGTCCAGTTATCTTCTATCCAACATGTTCTTACTTTGAATGAACTTCACTGGGTCTACCTCTGTAACTGTTTCACCTCTTTCCCCCCCTTTATTTAGTGCATAGCAGGGAGTTTTCAAAGAAATTTTCAGCTATTTCCAAATGTGTATCAAGTATTTTCATTTCTATAATATTTATTGTAGCATTAAACAATGAAAGTCATACTTCAAAAGTGACTTTTGTATTTTGAATTAATGCTAACATAGTTTAAGACAGGTGTTACTTCTTGGCATTTTGGAAATGAAATATTATCAAGTCTCATTCTTAGGGAAATTCTATAGACTGTTCAGTTAAAATTGCATATTTTCTTCCTAGATAAGTTGAGAAATAATTGGATTCCAATCATACCTTTATGTTTACAAAGCATATCTTAATTTTTAAACACACATTACATTTTTAAGCAAACTCCTTATGTACTACTAGCTTTGCATGACTTCCTCAACATTGATTTTAGCTTATATTTACTCTTTCATCTGTAACCAAACCTATCTAAGTTGCTATACAGACCCCAGAGACAAACCTCAGCTAAAACCAGGTTCTGTTGGAAGTTCACAATATATTGAAGTGAATCTTGAGGCAGAATGTGGTTTCCTGGTATTCCATGATATCACAATCCATGATATTTCAGTAGGAATAAAGCACTAGTTTTTAAGCCACAAACTTTTCCAAAACCTTCAAGGAGCTGACAATCTCAGCTTTTCCTGACGGGCAGTGCCATCACATCATTGCCGTACCTGCTTCAAAAAGATTTTGAAATGATTTCAGAACACACTTCTTCTTTTACAATTTTTCACACTCACATTTTTCCTTCCTATGTTCATGCTAGTGAATTATTATTTCAGGAAAAATATTTGTGCCACTCCATTTGGTGGAGTGGCATAAAGTATATCTTTGTCACTCCATTAAATGTACCAGGCTTAATTTCCGTTTTATCTACTTTAGATAAGTTCTTCTAACTGTAGATGACTAATCCTTTGCTTTGTCGTTTATCTTGCAGGGCCCTATTGGTGCTGCTGGTCCTTCTGGATTCCCCGGTGCTCCTGGAGCCAAGGTAGGAACATGCATCAGAATGAGAAAATACCTAGAAAATCCTTCATAACTACATCCTCTGATACAAAGTTGGCACATCAAGAACAAACTACTTTCAAACAAAGACATCTAAAGTTATATAGTTTAGAAGGAAAGAGAGAATTTCCAGCTACTAACAATTCTTCACTGTTAGTCTCACATTTTTGAAAAAAAAAGTTTTGATGAATGTATCTCCATCTTGAAAGAATCTTTAAAGTAAAAGGTTTCTTTGGAGATTATGTGATAGACTACTTGGTTGCTTCGGTATATAAAGCAACCTTGTCAGTCATCATAACCACATGGTATCCATTTCAAACATCTAAAGGTTAATCAACTCTCCAGATCTGGTAACTGCTTTCTTATAGAGCCACCCACCATTACTCTAGTAATGTATCCTTTAAAATTAAAATTGCAGGAAAGGGTTATATATAATGAGATATTTTTTTTCATAGTTCCATCTGTTCTCCCTATTTCATAAAATAAGAGCTGCATAAAATTCTGTTTGTTTTTCTGCCAGTCATCATTACTTTGTTGTTATATAATTATTTACCTGTGTATTTTAAATACAATAAGTATTTTGAAATGCAATAGATCCTATGATGCAAATATAAATATAAGGATATAGATATGTTTTAAATATTTATTATTTAAATTTCTTAAATACTACACTTGAGACAGGGATTTCATATGCGTCTCATTTTTACTAAACTAAATAGTAAAATGGCTATAGTAATATTTTTTCATTTCATTGATAGGTATGTGATATTGCCATTGATACACTCTACTCATTAATAGATTTAAAGCACTAAAATTTACCTACCCCTTTAACAATTTTACTAAATTTCAAGAATTTTGTAAAAAAGAAAAAATGCATTAAAAAAAAGAAAATGTGTATATCGTCACATTAAAATATCTAGGAAATAAATACCTTGTAAGCTATCTTCTAAACTATAGCAAGAATGTCTCAATTCTAGCAAATGTTTTGTATTTTTCCCATCAGGGAAAAATAAGTTTACTGATGTTGGACAAATCATGATAAAAACAGTGCAAACAGTGCCCCATTGAGAACACTGAGCATGGAACAGACTGTAAAAGAGTAGATGGTCTGGATTTAAGCACCATTAGGCTTTTGCATTAAATTGAGTATCTTGAATTGGACTATAAGGTCACGAGTAGAGCAGTCCAGATAATTTACACTAAGTTATCACTAATTTGCACTAAAGCAAACTACATCCATCTAACACTGCCAAAACCGTATCAGTGTCTGATCTCTTTCTGACAGGGTGAAATCGGTTCTGCTGGAAATGTTGGCCCAAGTGGACCTGCTGGTCCTCGTGGTGATATTGGACTCCCTGGCGCTGCTGGACCTGTTGGCCCTGCTGTAAGTGACTCTGCCATTGATATTATAGATCTGGCTGGGGATATTCTGGGATGTCCACGCATCTTAAAGTTGCTGAGGTTGAGAAACACTATTTTAGATCAACTATTAACAACTTGAAACTTCAAGAATATTACTGCAGAATTCCTAGCCAATATGAATTCTGGGAGTAGCTTTAGTTTCAATAAATTGCATCCCACAAACATGAACTTACCATCATATACTTTTGTAAAAACAATTAATTTCATATGCTTTGCTTTCTTTTTTAGGGTAACCCTGGTGCCAATGGCCTTTCTGGTGCTAAAGGTTCTGCTGTACGTATGCTTGTGTTGAAACAAATATTTCTGTGTTCATATGGAGAAGATCACTCTTGGGGTTGCAGAGATGATCCTAGCATTGTAATGAGGTTTCTTTTTTTTCTTCTTTTTTGGACAGGGTCTTCCTGGTGTGGCTGGTGCTCCTGGTCTGCCTGGTCCTCGTGGTATACCTGGTCCAACTGGTGCTGCTGGTGCAGCTGGTGCCAGAGGACTTGCTGTAAGTTGCCTTAAATGCACTTAAATCATTTCCTATCTGCTACTTTTTCAAAGCCTGAAGTGCCCAGTTTTAGTAGTGAATGTTTTAACTGACTATTAGGCCTGCATCTATTCTCTAAACCTACACTCATCTTCCAGATAAAAGCTATTTAAATGGTACACACTTGACAGATTTTTAATATTAATATTTTAACATTCTGCATCTAGATTTAATATGGCTGCATCTCTTTAAAAAGTTTTAAAATATGTAATTTATTAAATCTAGAATTCATGAAGTCCAGCACTATTCTTCCCAACTATTTTATGAAGGAGGCTTTGCGGTTGTATCTCCATGTTCAATTAGCTAATATAATCAAGTTCACAGCTGACCACTTGATTATGCACAATTGTGGTATATAGTGAAAACAGTCTCCTCTATTAGGTTATCATGGTTTAGTCCTGTCTTAAATGTATAATGTATAAGGATCCTATTTTCCACCAAGATTTCTACACAGTTTAACGTTTTGAGTCCATACTGTAAGCTTATATAATTATCATTAAATTCTGAGAATTTAAAGGAATCCCAAAATCATGTTGTTCACTCCTGGCAGAAGTCATATTTTAAATTCATCACTTCATACATACATGCTACATAAACAATATTTCAAATTTTTTCCCCAACTCATTTCTTTCTTCTCATATCTGAATGGGTACATTTTCTAAGCCAGGACTGAAATTACCATAAAGTATAATGAAATATAACTTTGCTAAAATGAATAGGTAAAAGCAGAGAATATTTTGTTTAAAATGCCTGTTTTGGCCCACTCCCTTAAAATTCAAACAGTAATCCAAACTAGAACCAACTTGATTGGTATGGGTGAGTGCATGATTTTTAAACATAGCTTTTTCCATTATGGTTCTTGAAAAAATATGTACCTAGAGAGAAACCAAAGTACACTTCTCTGATATTTTGTTCCATTTGTTTCTAGGGTGAACCAGGTCCACCTGGATCCAAGGGAGAGACTGGTAGCAAGGGTGAGCCTGTGAGTATTATAACAATATGAAAGATCTTTAATTCTCAAAATGTCTTTTCATCCAAGTGATCTGGGTTAAGAAGCTAATGACTTTTCTGTTCTCTTTACCACCCACAGGGTGTTGCTGGCCCAGCTGGCCCTGCTGGTCCATCTGGTGAAGAAGGCAAAAAAGGTCCCAATGGTGAATCTGGCTCCTCTGGTCTACCAGGATCTGCAGGTTTAAGAGTAAGTCTCTTGTATACTGTAAAAATAATGATTTGAAAATATTTGGAAAATCAGTAGGAAGAATTCAATAGTGCAAGTCCTTCATGAAGAGCATATTCAGTCTCCTGGAGGTTAGAAAACCAGACAGGTGATTGGAAAAACCTACCAGAATTATATAGTGGTTAAGGTGTAAGACATTCCTAGAAAAAGATCTGATTTCAGTTCCCCATCTGATAATGGAGATCAGTGTGTGACCTCTCTAACATCTTATTATGATTGTAACAATGCAATGAGAAAACACTTTCACTTTGCACTGCTGGTTCTGACCTCAAGGCACCCAACAGACCAAAGAGGGTTTCTTCCTTTATATGTAAAATGTGTTACAAGCTCATGGTAATTGCAGAGTTTGATAGGTTTAGGACCAGGTTTCTAATTGAAAGGTCCCAGATACCAAGGGGGAAAAAAGACAATAAAATAAGAGAATTGGGGATAATGTGCTGTATGTTAAATTCTTATGAATGCCGTAGTACATTTATTCTGTATTTATTATGCACAATCTCCAAACCTTCACTACTTTAGAAATGAATTATTATATGATCTGCTTCTCTTGCAACATACAATTGTTAGTCTCCTGAACTAATTCTGAGAAAAGAAGCAATGCACATACACAAATAATGAATGAAAATAAGTAAGAGATATACCTGCATGTCTAGTACAACCTATGTATGCTCATGCTAAGTCATGAAAAAAAAAATCATGATTCTTTAAATTTTACTATGCTATAATCCATAAAGCTACTGAAAGCTGAATCTTAGAAGGACTCACTTTTCAGTTTCAGTCCCATTTGCCGAATTCAAGTTCAATGATAAAATGCAGGAAAACCAACATAATGTCTCCCTTTCCACTGAACAAAGAGACCTCCTTTATATGTTCCAATGTAAATGCTAATTCCTTATGTGTTGTTTACTGAAGTCCTTTTCAAGTTCTGATCAAAAGCTGTGGTTTCTTTCATAGGGTGTACCTGGATCTCGTGGTCTCCCAGGATCTGATGGCAGAGCTGGTGGTTTAGTAAGTTTTTAATTTTTTTACAATCAGTTTTATATTTTAATCAAATAACACCCCCTCTACCCTATCCCATAAAACCAGCCAGTGGGTTTCTAGCATTGTCCCCTAATGCAAGCTTCTTCCTTCCTAGGGCCAGGCTGGCAGTCGTGGTGCTACTGGTCCTGCTGGTGCTAAAGGTCCCAGCGGTGATGCAGGTCGTCCTGGTGAGCCTGGTCTGATGGGTGCAAGAGTAAGTAAAGAGGATGATGTTATGAAATCAATGAGTAGTTTCAGATAGCAACTGCGTTCTGAACTTACATGGGCTTCTTTGTTTTCCCAATGGCCAGTTTTAAAAACAATATTTTTTAAGAAAATGTTTATCAGATATAATAATAATTTATAATAATATAATTTATAATAATATAAATTATAATAATAAATATTTTGTACATTCATGACCTTATCTGCCTCCCATACTTACACCGTAAGGCAGGTTATTCCTCTTCATGTTTTAGACATATGAAGCTGAAGTTTCAAGCTCATATACATTATGTTGTACTCCTATGCTCTCTTCCCCAGCAGAAAGTCATACTGAACTGAATAATGGGGGGCGGTGTTACTTTTAAATATATTTCTGCAATTTTGGCAAATAAATCTTAACTGAAGCAGGGCATCTCTAGATAACATTTTTTTTTTGATAAATAGAACACTGCATTATATTACATTTATACCCATATTTAAATATGCACGTAGAGTGAAATTAAGTTTCCCATACCAGTTTTAAGTAAGTCAAAAGACACATTACAGCTAAATACTGTATCTCTGCTTATTCAGGGTCTCCCAGGACAGTCTGGAAGCCCAGGTCCGGCTGGAAAAGAAGGTCCTGCTGTAAGTATCTTCCTTCCCTTTGTTCTGCAAAGATTGAACAGTAGATACATAGATATTTTAAATGCATTTTATGGGTAGCATTTATATTTAATATTGATGTTTTCATAGTAAGCTTTAATATTTGAATCCTATTTTTCTGAGATTTTTTTTAAAAAAATGTGGAATGTTCAGGAATTAATAATTAAGCCATGAACTAGAATTGCATTTTTATGTATATTGAACCTTAGCAATAGCTGTGTAGCCAAAGCTACTCATTTAATGTTTATTAAAAAAATAGTTATGTAGAACCATTTCCATAAAATTATGAAGGAGGGGTGATTTGGGTATTTTTCTTTTGTACTGAACTATTGAACAGTGCTATTGAGACAACCATGCAGAAAGATAATAAACTCTGAAATGTCTTCATGGCCAATTTCAAGTATCTTGCTCTCAATGGACACACAATATTCAAGCAGTGATACTATATACTACAATGCAAGATATGAACTTTTCTTCCTGCAGGGTTCTTCTGGACCTGATGGTCGCCCTGGCCCAACTGGCCCAGCTGGTCCACGAGGTGAACCTGGAAATATCGGATTCCCAGGACCAAAAGGTCCAAATGTAAGTACTATACAACAGAATATTATGATATTGACAAATGAGACATGTTCATAGCCTCAATTTTATGGCACCCCACTGAATGACACCTCAGCCGGTACATACCAGAAGTATACTACTCTAGTGTTAAAATATTTGTCTTACCTGACACCACTTTGCTGATCAAGAGTGCTCTGGATTTAGTTGGTAGACCCATTTATGAAATCCTCTATTTTCCTTTGTCATTTTAATTCTTTACCAAGGAAAGGGCTGAGCCTCACTATGAGGAATGTATTTTCAGCTTAATGCTTGTTTTAATTGTAAACCACCTATTGTTTTAACTTATGGTGGGTTTCAATTATATTTTCTTTCTCTTTTTTTCATTTTGGGGTATATGTGTGTGGGATGCTTTATTTCCCCCCCCCCCCCCCAGTGCTTGGATAAGGAATTGTGTGGATATAACATTTATTTGTATTCATTTTTTTCATGGTTATAGCAAACATGTTACCTAAATCTTGCTTGGGTGTGAATAAACATACTCAATGCCATTGAACTGGAAGTAAATGGCAAATATGTTAAAGCCATAGTGGAATAAATTGCTTGGGAGAGCTATGGAACTGTTACCTTTGGATTACTTGAGGCAGCTTCTGCCTTTGATAAATATAATAGCTGGTTAGAGGAGTGATAATTTGTCATTTCTCTTTAAATTCTGCATTTACGTGATTTTGTACATATACATTTTCATTTTATGTATTTTTTTAACTGGGAGGAAGTTCCTCAGTCAATATGCCTGTAAGTGTAGCTTAGTATGTTTTATTCAAGCAGGTGTGGGGAGCTTATCACTTTGACAATTATTTACTTGCCACTGAAGGTCTATGCAAGCTTCAGCCTGTGTTGCTGCTTGGTCTTTTATCAGAACTCCTAATTTACTCATTCGTTCTTAGTCTGAGAATGGATGAGTCAATAGATAGCAGCCTTAAGCAAGAGAAGCAGCAGATTCAAGATATTCACCATGCTACATCTTCTGCTAGAACAGACATCTCAAGAAATGCCCATCTGTGCCAACTATAGACACTGTACAAAAATGTAGGAAACTGGAGCCACTGAAAGTGTTGTGGCGGATAGCTGTTATTAGTTTTAATGCAGTAACTTATTTAAATGTGTTTCATTTTAACAGGGTGAACCTGGCAAACCTGGTGACAGGGGCAGTGTGGGTCTGTCTGGTTCACAGGTAAGTGAGACTAATTTATACCCTACTTTATATCTTTAGTAAAGGAAATGTGATTTACATAGGTTTAAGAATCTGCAATAACTGAATAATTTATAAAACAGAAAAAGACAGCTGTATTTATAAGTTCTCTGGCAGTAGTCAGAAGTTAACATTTTGAATGATTGTTACATAAAATGGAAACAAATATTGTACTCTCTCTAAGACATCATTCTGGTATCTAAATGATCAGTTTTAGGTTTTGTATGAAGTTAAAAATTTACCCTGCCTTATGTTATGTTCTACCTTCAAGATAACATTTTTAGGGGAGCAATCTACACTAACAGATTATATTTTAAACCAACATATAAGAGACTAACTTGTTGTAATACAATACTGAAGGTTTGTGTATCAGATCTATTAGTGAGAGTTCCATATTCATTAAAAGTAAAGTTTCCCTCATGATGAAGTCAGCTCTTGGTAATTTCACCAAAAATCATGGAAATAATTAAATAAAGCAAACGAACACAATGTATATTTTAGAATATGATTTTCTACACTATAAACAACTGAAGTTTTGTGGTTCTAGGGTCCTCCTGGCTCTGATGGAAACAATGGAGCTCAGGGTCCACCTGGTCTCACCGTAAGTTCAAGATTAATCCTAGTTAACCTTTGATGCCTCTTTGCTAATGACTTATTACACATCATTTCAATTTAATTATTTATTTTAGGGCAGTGCAGGTCCAAAAGGTGAAACTGGTCCAGCTGGGGCTCCTGGCTTCCAAGTAAGTAAAGTTAGCTTTTATCCAATATTGCATTTTCTTAATCTGTAATGCTAGAATGGAATAAAGGCTGTTTAAATGATATTAAATATCTCATGAGTGAAACACAGACAAGCATTTTATCCTGCCAAGTACATTCAAATGCTTTGCTGAACCTACATTGCTGGTTAGATCATATCTTGCAAAGTGCATTTACTAAAAATAGGCATGCATAGAGTTCAAATCATTATGCTTCAGTGGCTCAAAGATAATCAAGTTATAAGAATTGAAGATACTGTTCTTGATTGACAATAGATACACATAAGTTTGCTTTGTAGGATTCTGCAGTGTCTCCAATTCATTTCAGAAGAGGTGTTTTGCAATATACAGATATGTGAATTCAACCCAGTTTGGCAGCTCATTAAAGAAATTAAATATGCTTGGAGAGTCACAGACAGGTGCTGTTGTCACATCACTAGGCATTTTGAAGCATCTCTTTCAAGTCAGATCTGAAGTATTATATTACTGTGTTCACCATATCCAGCCTTAGTGGATGGGGCCAAGTCATAGAAGGACTTGGCAGGGGTGGAGGGAATCAGTTGCAGAGAAACAGAGATATCACATATAGTGATTACTTTCATATAGAAGGCTAGTTTTACAAGGGAACTTTTGGTTTCCTATTCAAAACTCAAGAATGAATAAGATTGAATAGAGGACAGGGACAGATGAAGATATTTTTTTATAGATGACTTGTGGTTTCCCTTATCTACAGCACATAAACAAATTACAGGGGATTGTTTTTAATTCATCTTTTCATTTATTTTTCTGTAGGGCCTTCCTGGTCCCTCTGGTCCAGTTGGTGAAGCTGGCAAACCAGGTGAAAGAGTAAGTAGTAAACCTCATGGTTTAATCAAGAAAATTCTACTGTGATTTAACACAATTTTTTTAACATGCATTGGATAAACTGCAGATTGTGTTCAGTAATTTAGTCTTTCCAAGTCTGGATCCTTCCAAGGATCTTCCATCATCCTCAGATCCAGGAGCCATTAGGAAATTATACAAAGAAATTGAGACTGAGGGAGTGATTAAGTCCCTTGGAAAGACATACTTCATAAAGTGTCTAAGACCTAGTCGTGAGTCTTCCGTTTCCCTGCTATAATCAAAAAACACTAAAATTAGTGAAAATAGCCTATCAGGTAAATATTTTCTCAGCTTTATTTGAAATTCCCCTTTCTCATATGAAGAGGATTTCATATACAAGCCTACCCATCTTCTGGCAAATTGGAGAAGCAAAGTAACTGCTTCTTTTTGTCCTGTGAAACAGAAAACAAAATACTGTCATTTTAAAATCGGGTCTGTTAAAACAATCCCACTGGCTTAGTTTATTTTGTTATTTTAGACAGCCTTCAACAAGTGTCATATGCATTGGACACAAGTCTTTCCTTATCTCCAGATTTTCCCTTCCTTTTAATTTCACAATTAAGTCTGAAGTCTCCTGGTTTCTTGTATTCCTGGAAACCAGCTTGAACCTGGTGATTTCGCTGATTTGTCCATGTAATTTTCATGCAACAATACAATGGTTTGTCATTGCAAACCCACTTCCTAATGTGGGGATTTCCTGCCAGAAAATCCAAGTAATAATCATAACCAGCGCTATTTAACTTTTTGAGATAAGCCAAGATGGACTTAGGCACTGCAGTATTCTTGAGTGAATCTCACAGCAACCCTGGAAAGTCAGTCTGACCTACATCATTCAAAACTTTAAAGCAATTTTGAATCTTGTGTGCCAGTTCACTTGATATCCCTCAACCTATCACATCTTCCCTAGCTTCCAGCTCTAGGAGAATTAAAATTCCCAGAATTCCCAAATAACATGGCAAACAGGCTATGCTGTCAGTTTTCAGCAATCATAGGCAAGGATAAATTCAAGAATTACAATAAAGGAAATTCAAGGGTTTTCTATGCCATATGGATAACAAGTATCTCTCCCCCACCCACTATTCACAAGTTATTCTGAATTGTATTGAATTACAACAAATACTCTGGCAGAAAGGCATAATCTAGTTTTACTCCTTTTAGTGACCTGGTCTATCTCTATCTATTGCCTTTTATCTTCCTGGATGAAAATATCTTTATTTTCAAATGAATTCTGAGGCAGTGATAAGAAAATCCTTTTAAAGAATGCCATAATAAATCTTTCTTTTGTGCCCAGGGTGCTCATGGTGACTTTGGTCTCCCTGGTCCTGCTGGCGCAAGAGTAAGTATATACCTTTCTGTATTTTAGTATTTTTTTCCATGTTGTATTTGAAATATAGTAGAATATACTATTAGGTAGTATTATACTATAATTTGAAAGTATGAATATATAATTTCCTTATGTTGTAGAAATCAATATTTTAAGATGAGTTCTTATATAGAAAAGTAATCATTTTCTAAAGATTCTTACATAGAAATATAAATATTGAGATAATATTTCTATTGTTGTATTATTTAATGTGATTTATAAGTTTAGTGTGTAATGTACATTTAGTAGGACCAGAACAAATTAACACTCTAAATAAATAGACCCCAGCATTTCCCAGATTTGGTTGTACTTTCATTAAATACTTTTTATGACCAACTCAGACCCCACTAATAATATATATATACATCCAGAGATAGCCTGTATAGATATTAAAGTCTGTATAATGATAGGTCACATTGGAGAAATTAAGGTGTGAACTGACCAGGACATAGATCTAGGTACTTTTTGATCTATGAGCAAAACTAGTAGTGAATCCCATTGGTCTAATTGAACTTTATTTCTGGATCAAAGTCTACCTTGGATTTTGAAAAAGTAATTGGAAGAATTTCTGGAAATTGTTATATATCTAATTGGAATAAATATTCAAGGCTTATCAAAGTGCCCTCTGCCATCTCTAAATTAAGCTCAATAGACCAGAGATGGACGCAGTTAAATCTCAACCAACTTAAGTAGCTGTGACATCTGTATGAACAAAAATATATAACATATAGAGCTTTCCACACATTTCCAGTTTCTGTATTAATGAGATTGAGGCTATCATATTGCCATTTACTTATATAATCTGCTTCCTTCAGGGCGAACGTGGTGCACCAGGTGAAAGCGGTGCTGTTGGTCCTGCAGGCCCTCTGGGAAGCCGTGGCCCATCAGGTCCAGCAGGTGCTGATGGTAATAAGGTAAGGGAGAAGGAAGGGTTGCTGTTTTTCTTAAATCCAGGAGAGGGCAGTGTGAAGGTCTTGTGGGGAGAATCCAGCGAGATGCAGAAAGCAGCAACATCTGCATTATTTCTAAAGCACCAAATCTTCACTGCGAAAATAACATATTTTAGCATGCTTTCTGTAAAATTTTGCAATGTGCAGAATATACAACTGGGAAACATCAAACAATTATTAAGACGATGAAACCATATGGCTCAGGTCTTTTTAGTGTGGGCTTTAGTACTTTCAATTAAAAACAGAACTTTAAAATATTACATGTGTAACATCAAGAGTTCCTTCTATGTTAAAAACTTTGGGAACATGCTTTCAAAAGTTCACATTTAATTTTTGCTTAAATAATATCTTGTTATCTAACAGTGATGAACTGTACTTTGATAAGAGGGACTTGGAAATTTTCTGCATCAGCTGATCTACACAAAAAAGGGTCATCTTGGAATGTCAACCTCCTCTAGGGGTACTTAGGAGAAGAGTAAAGCTATCACTAGCTTTACAGGAAGAGGACATTTTCAGTAATAGTCTACTACATTTCGTTCTAAACATTTCTGTTTTACTGAATTTGAGCAGGGAAAGCAAGAGCCAGCCTGCCCCTACTGTAAAAAGAAACAATATCACAAATTTCTGTAGTCTATTTTTCTCATCTGTTCTATATTAAACCCCTCTCAAATGTAAAACTATGAAATTATTCCAAATTGTCTATCAGACCTCCAGTAATATATGTTTAGCATAAATACATAGTTAACATATATTTATCAAATTCTAATCGCTTGAAGAATGCAAGATAAAAATGCCCTCTAACCTATTGATGATGATGATGATGATGATGATACCCAATAAACCCATTGCAGGTTAGGGACAATAATCTACAATGCTGGTCCAGTGCAAGTTTGTAAAACAGATGATTTTTTTAAAAAAAAATTTCCAGTCTAGGGTGAGACGTTGACTGGACTAGAGTCTTCAGCTGGCTTCTGGCTCCTAATCTAGCATCTTAACTGTTATATCACACTGGCTCTCTCTTTAAATGCCTTAAATGTCTTAATATTGATTTTCTTGTAAAAGTAACAAATTAAAGTAGCAGGAGAAACCTTGCCTGGTTTTCTTTTGAGACCTTAAATCTTTTCCTTTCTTGTTTCACTAGGGTGAACCTGGAGCCGTTGGTGCACTTGGTTCTGCAGGCCCATCTGGTCCTAGTGGAGTCCATGGTGAGAGAGGTGCTGCTGGTAGCCCAGGTGGCAAAGGTGAAAAGGTAAAAGAAAGCTATCCCACAATTAAGAATACATAATTTACCATCAGTTTTTTCTCAGAGAAAGGGCTACAGCTCAACAGTAGTGCACACAGCTTGCCATCAGAACAGCCCCAGCAAGACCAGAAATAGCACTTAGCAGAAATAGCAGAAATAAACTTATATACAGCTTCACAATGTTTTACAGCTCTCTAAGCAGTTTACAGAGTCAATAAATTGCTCCCAACTATCTGAGTCCTTGTTTTACCAACCTCGGAAGGATGGAAGGCTGAGTCAACCTTGAGCCAATGAGAATCGAACTGCCAAACTGCTGGCAGTTAGCAGTTAGCGGAATTAGCCTGCAATACTGCATTTGAATCACTGTGCCAGAAATGAATCCTTTCTAAAAGTCTAGTGTGCTGTTAAGTGTGTGTGGGAGGGACTTGATCAACATGCACTAATAATCTTGGTGTGGAGTACTTTGTGATGCCAGGAGAATGGGAAGGTGTGGGGGAAGCTGAATTGGGGATGTATCCAGAATATGGGAACTGTGATCAAAGACATTTTTGCTCAATTTCTGAAGTAGTCTTCAACTTCTACAATGCTCTACCAGTGTGAGCAATGTGCTTAGAATTTACCTGATTTGTTTGTTATAGTTCTGAGGCCTGGTACATGTGTGAAACTATAAAGTTAATATGTTATATTAAGAAAGGTTAATTGATTAATTAAATTAAGAAAGGTTTCAAATGCTGAGAAAAGACAGAGGAAAAACAGAAGAATACTTTCTAAGACCTAGGTAGAGGGTTTGAGCATAGTTAGAATTAAAAGAAGGCAAATAAGGTAGAGGAAATATTGTATCAATCCTCAAATATTTGGAAGAAAGTCGGTCAAGATGCAAAATAATGGATTGAAGTTAAGGGAAGGCAAGTTCCTAATGACCTCTTGAAAACAATACCTAACAATAATAATGGTTCAACAACTAAGCCCATCCTTTCGTTCATGTATTCAAATTAAGGCTGGATAACCATTTATCAGAAATGTTTTAATTTAAATTTTATATTAAATGGGATAGACCATATGGCTTAAAACAATGTTTCTAAACTTTAGCAACTTTTAAGATGTGTGTGAACTTAAAGTCCCAGCAACTTGGCTGGATCATTTTGGAAACTGAAATCCAAACCTATTAAAGTTGCTGAGTTTGAGAAATATTGATTTAAACTATTGTTTCCAACTCTTTGTTTCTATATGCTTGTCAAAGAATGCAGCATTGGATAGGTTGAAATCCGTAACTTCTTAATAATTGAGAAATTTAAAACAAACCTTTTTTAAAAAGAAAAACTAGCCATTTCTTTTAGAAAATTTAAATACTGAAGTGTCTTTAGAAGGTTCACAGTTATTTTGAAACTATATTTCTTTCACCCCAAATCAGAGAGATTGTTTCATCAGTAAATCAATGAATTGGCTGAAATAGCTAACCAAAACAAAATTTTAAAGTAGAAATCATCACACTTGGAAGACAAAATAAGCAATAAATATTTCAATCACTATCTACATTCATCATTGTGATTATGTACGATTTCTTTGGAAATCATTATCATATAAAGCATCCCACACCTACCTAGGCATAATCACAATTTGTGCTTTATTTCAGGGTCCATCTGGCTTCAGAGGAGATGCTGGAGCAACAGGAAGAGATGGTGGACGGGTAAGCATGTGTCTTTAATTTATTTCCAAGGAACCGTGCAATTCTTTTAGCAACTACAACATGAAAGCTAGCACTTAAAGAAAAATGTAGACTCGTGAAATTGGCCTTACCTTAAATGATCTTAGCTCAAAACAGCAGCAAAATACATAAAAATTGTTTAGAATTTAGATCAAATTACACTTTAATACAGAATGACTGTATTTATTTATGGAAACTGTGAAATTAAACTTATTTGAAATTGCCTGGGAAGTTAGGAACATTTGGAGGGGAGGGTGTAGTAGAAATGAAAAAATTAAAATATTTTTTTACAAAAACTGTGTAGTATTTTATATTAAACTACCCTATGTTATTGAGGGCTTAATACTACCAGTTTGTGACCCTTCAAAGTTAAAACAACACGAAAAAATGACTTATGATCAGTCCTCACACTTATGACCTTTGCAGCGTCTCTACAGTCACTTGATCAGAATTCAGGTGCTTGACAACCAGCATGTATATACAATTATAGAAGTGTCCTGGGATCATGTCATTGCCATTTGTGACCTTCCCAGCTGACAAGCAAAATCAGTGGGGGGGTGACAGATTCATTTAACAACTGTGTGATTCACTTAGCAACTGCAGCAATTCACTTAACAATTGTGGCAAAAAGGATCATAAAATTGGGCATCACTCATTTAACAACCACCTTGGTTGTAAACCTGGTCTCAGTTAATTCAAGGACTACTTGTACACTAAACTCATCAAGATAAATTATTCTATTTTATTCTCAGGGAGCTCCTGGTGCTGTTGGTGCCCCAGGACCTGCTGGTGCTTCTGGTGAAAGAGTAAGTCATTTTTTATTTATTTTATTTATTATTAAATTTATGTGCCACCTATCTAGTCTAGATATTTTTGGATATTTCCTAGGCATATTCCTAGAAAATAGGCAGAATATAGATCTGGAACATTGACATTTATATAGCTAAAGAAGTCATCCTTATTGTTCAGAAATGGTAGGTTTTTGTTCACTGCTTAACATATTAAAAACTGGAACAAAAATACGTTCACGCCATGATAAAATAAGGGAAAAAATTAATCATGACTAAGCTCCATTGAAATTTTCTGGAGTTTTAATTAATTTTGTTTAATAGATTTTAATATTTATTTCAGGTCGGTTTACAAAACATATCCAAATAAAAAGAAAAAATAAATAGAAATTGCATAGGTGAAAGAACATTTAAAACCCAATATCTTGGAAGTTGTATTTCTAACTAATAAAGGAGAATATATGTAGCTCAGGGTTGAAGTAGGGGGGTCCTTGGTGCTCTTTGAGCTTGGTTGTTTTCTTGCAGACATTTCTTTACCAAACTAGTAACATTATCAGTGCTAGCACAAGGGACCCCTCATATATTTCTAAGTATGCAGCACCAGCATGCTGAAACAATCCTTTCTTTAAAGCAATACTGCCCAGCCTCAACAACTTTAAAGGTCTATGGGCATCAACTCTAACAGTGCCCCAGTCAGCACTCTTTCAGCATTCTCCTGGCATTCTGAGAGTTGAAGCCCACCCATCTTAAAGTGGTCAAGGTTGACAAACATTGTTCTACAGCCTAGCAACAGCTGATCTCAATGAAGGAGAATATTTGTAGCTCAGGGTTGAAGTGAGGGATCCTTGATGCTCTCTGAGCTTGCTTGTTTTCTCGCCAATCTTTCATTACCCTGATTTTTTGTTTCTATTAGGGCGAAGGTGGTTCTGCTGGCCCTGCTGGCCCTACTGGACCTCGTGGATCCTCTGTAAGTAGTAAAATAATTATATTTTTAAAAAATTACATTAATATTTTTGGGGGAATCTTTGAAGTAGAAGAGCAGCTAAAGATATCCTTACTTCATTTTTTTTCCCCTCTTATTCTAGGGTGAACGTGGTGAAGCCGGGCCCGCTGGTCCTCCTGGATTTGCTGGTCCTGCTGTAAGTATAAAGAAATACAGTTTGCTTTCTCCAGTTTTAGAGCAGTTAGATACTACAATTGTTTAATTAAATGTCTCAACTTTGAATTTTATTTTTTTTCCTATCAGGGTGCAGCTGGTCAGACAGGTGCTAAAGGAGAAAGAGGAACAAGAGGTCCAAAAGGTGACGTAGGCCCTCAGGGTGCCATTGGTGCCGTCGGTAATGCTGGTCCTGCTGTAAGTAAACAAAATATTACATTAAATTCTTTACTTTTTGACTATATGATGTAACCTTGATATTTCATATTCACATTCTTAAACCCACTGCTAAGATGCCATAGCACATTTTCTAAGTCTCTGTCTGTCTCTCTCTCTCTGTGTGTCTGTCTCATACAATATAATGACTCACAGCAGTTAGCAACATTTTTCACTGCTGGAATAAATAAGTTTTTAAAATCAGGTGTGATGTAGTGGTTCAAGTTGATTGATACTATAAGCTGTAATGATTGATTGATACTATAAGCTGTAATTACTCATAAATAATTACAAATTATCTTACATACTAATGAATTTTGCTAACTGGTCATGTAAACACTATTCCAAAGTTATAAATTTTGTGAACTGTCCTGTCATGTTATATCCTAAAAGGGGTGGAGCATGTGAGACCTTTAACACACAGCATCTGTTTTGGGGAAAGAAACCACCTCCACAAACTATCTGTTACTGTGACATTGTTATAAGACAGCTAGGTAGGCAGCCTATAACTCCTAGATGGCAGCAAAAGAATCCGAAACATTTTGTTTCCTACTTGTAACAGCCCTAAGAAAAGTCATTGTTCTATTGTCCTGCTCAACAAAATTTTTCTATTTTCTTAAGTCTGAAGACCATTGTGAAATAGGAGCAAATAAGTCAGTCACATAGCTACAATTGATTCTAAAGGAAAACAGGGTCATCTGGAGTACCTCATGAGTCTTATATTAGATGTGCTTTCTTCCTACATACAGGGTCCTGTTGGTCAAGCAGGTCCTTCTGGAGCTCGGGGTGATGGTGGTCCACCTGTAAGTCTGGAAATGTTTCTTATTTTATCCATTTCACCCATAAAAAATATAGCTATTGATGACTCTGAATCCTAATTTTTCTCTTGTTTTTTTTAAAAATAGGGTCCCAATGGTTTTCCTGGTAACGCTGGCAGATCCGGACCTCCTGGCCCTGCTGTAAGTAATTCCTGAAGAAATCCCTTTGTAATTCATGCAAAGTAAACTGACACGGTGGCTCAGTGGGTTAGGACACTGAGCTTGTCGATCAGAAGGTCGGCAGTTTGGCAGGTCGAATCCTGAGTGCCGCATAACAGAGTAAGCACCTGTTACTCGTCCCAGCTTCTGCCAACCTAGCAGTTCGAAAGCACATTAAAAAATGCAAGTAAAAAAATAGGGACCACTACAGTGGGAAGGTAACAGCGTCCTGTGCGCCTTTGGTGTCTAGTCATGCTGGCCACATGACCACGGAGATGTCCTCAGACAAGCGCTGGCTCTTCGGCTTTGAAACGGAGATGAGCATCGGCCCCTAGAGTCGGAAATGACTAGCACGCATGTGCGGGGGAACCTTTACCTTTACCTAAACTTCTGCTTGCTCTGCCCAGATCAGTGTTTCTCAGCCTTAAAAACTTTAAATTGTATGAACTTAAACTTCCAGAATTCCACAGCCAACACTATCCAGTTGGTTACTTTATTTAACTGAGGTTCCTTAGAATTTTTATCAAGCCATTATAATATGAGAAGATTATCCATTGTCTTCAATCCATTACTTACCGGTTATTGTACCTAAAATGGTTGGGGCTCTTTCATATCTCAACAGGCAAAGCCAGAATTATATTGAAATTAAAGAACCAGTATTGTTTGTGAAAAAACCACAAAAGCAGAATGCCAAAAAGATCTAAATCTGGAAGACAATGAGGACTTCTTTGCTGTTTTACTGTCTATAGTTTCAGTCTTAAAATGACAGGAAACCTGCTATCAGTTTTCACCCATCATGATTGGTAGAACTATTAAGGGTTAAAAAAAAGGGAGGATGTGAATTGCTTATAACCCTAGGAATGTAGGTTGTCTATGCCTGATGTAAAATATATTTTGCCCTATTTTTTCAAAATCAGAAGTATCTTAAATCACAGCCCTATTCATTGCAATCTAACAACCATAATGAGCAAAGTGTTCATATAGCCTGCATGTAGTATTGTCCAGGATCAAATACTAAGCCCTGTGAAACAGCTGTGACGTAGTGTTGTAACACAAGGGAGTTTCCATTAAGTAATCATGAACACCTGGCATTTATGTAGATTTGCTTGAGACTTGACAATCCTACATATAATACTTTGTCTTATTTCACATTTTCCATTAATTCCAGCTGGAGTGGCTCATAATGAGGAACGGTTGGAATTGCAGTTTAGACAGACACATGGATAGGATATATCTATAATATATAACAAGCCACATAACAATCAATCTAGATGACTAAAATTCTACCCCTGAAGGAGAGCAAATGCTATTTTACAGTGATGCCAAGTTTTCTTTACATACTTATTTGATTCTGTGTAGTTTCTTAAAGTAGTACTATATGCTTGATGAAATTCCATTAGGGTCTCTATTTACTCTTTATTTGGATTAATAATTTATTATCTTCTGACTGATGTAGCTATGCAATTACATTATTATTTTATTCCTAGGGTATCACTGGTCCACCTGGCCCCCCTGGTCCTGCCGGCAAAGAGGGAATTAGAGGCCCACGTGGTGATACTGGCCCAATGGGTCGTACTGGTGAAACTGGCATTGCTGGACCCCCTGGTTTCAGTGGAGAGAAAGGCCCAACAGGAGAAGCTGGTGCTGCTGTAAGTTGTCCATAATACTTTTCAATACTTATTAGATTTATATCATTCCCCTTTAAGCTTTTTTCCTCTTTCCTGATAATTCGTTCTTCACTGATCTTCTTGTGTTTCATGAGAACATACAACTGGTCATTCTAAACAAATAGACACGTTTGGATAATGGAATTTTTTTCCTCTATGAGCAAATATAAACACTTCAGAGTCTTCTGACTTGGTATCCCATGTAATCAATTTGACCACTAAGAGGCGCCATTCTGACCAATTTCATCCTATTGGGATTTATCAGATGTGGGGAACTAGAAGTTATTCTGTAGGATTCAAACACTGTACTGGGAATTGTATTCACAGACTGTCCTAGTTTAGATGGCTATATCTATTTTTTATCTATTTTATTTTTATATTTTTTTGAAATCCTGCTTTTATTATTTTTAAAAATAACTTAAAGAAGCAAGCATATCAAATTCTCCTTTCTCCTTCTATTTTCTCCACCACAACAACCATGTGAGGTTAGTTGGGCTTGAATTGAGTGACTACTCAAAGTTACCCAGTCAGTTTTCATGCCTAAGACAGGACTCCCCCACCCCCATCTCTTTCTTATACAGTACAGCGATATCTATTTATTTGTAAGCCACCTTTATTATTTTTACAAATAAGTAAAGGCAGCAAACCTCCTCCTATTTTTTCCCCACAACAACAATCCTATGAGGTGGCCTAGACCAGGGATAGGCAACCTTGGCTCTTTTATGACTCGTGGACTTTGACTCCCAGAATTCCTGAGCCAGCCATGTTGGCTCAGGAATTCTGGGAGTTGAAGTCCACGAGTCATAAAAGAGCCAAGGTTGCCTATCCCTGACCTAGACTGAGAGAGAGTGATTGGCCCAAAGTCATTCAGTTGGCTTTACTAGCCAGAACATTAGCCTTAGGAACTATTCAGATTATCACTCAGCTGCTACAAGAAGGTCTGTGTAAAAGCTTTCAGACATACAATCTAGCTCTCAGAACCAAGAAAGTAGATGTTATGTTATTAGTAAAATAATGCAAAGGGTTCTGTGGCTCAAATTTCTGCTGTTTTACCTGCAAAAATATTTCACTTTGTATGTAATGTTTTTTATTTGTTTGTTTGTTTCATGTTTCTAGACCACTATCTCCCTCAAAGGAGGGAGCCAGTAAGCCATGATATTTTGTAATACCATCATTTATTTGAATATGTTCTTACAATGGAGCATGGATTAAAAAGCTAGCTGACCATTATCATTAGGAATTCTGCTAGAGTTTTCCATGTTTCTGCAGACAACCTGTTTCCAGAGTTCAAAATTACAACCTTATTTTAATAATGGTAGCAATTCCTTTTCTACACACTGTAAATAAGGCCAATAATCTCAAGAGTGAGAATATAAGCATGCCATAAGAATTTTTCCTTAGTTCATAATGGTAGCCAACTGCATCAGGCACAGGTGGGCTGCAGTCCCCAGCAAGCAGTGCTTCTTGCAATGCCACCGTCTTTCACTGGAATTACAGGGGGGAAATGATTCAGAGAATGCAGACCATATTGTTTCATAATATTTCTCCCATTGAGGGTGCATAGCCAAGGAGCTTGCAAAATATATTTAAAAGGAAAAAAGGATTTTTAAGGATATTCTGTCTCAATGCATAATTTTCCTTCTAATATAAGATAGTTATGCCCTAGCTTGACCCACTATCCATAATACAAAATAAGGGCAGGTGATCATAATTTATCCTGCTGAAGGTGGTCAGTCAGCCAAATTGTTTTATTTTTCATAAAACTAGTCACAGTATTGACTTGTAAAAGAAGAACTATTTTGAATGTCTGTATTAATAAATTAATCCTTCCTATTTCTTCATGAACATGCTTTCATAACTTCACATAGAAAATGGTTTTTAAGGCAATACAGAATGTTTCCTTGTTTGAAGATGGCTGGATGCTAAAATGGACTAATGTGCTAATCTGTTATACATTCTAAAAAAATGTTATGTTCCCCTTTTTCTTCAGGGTGCTCCTGGCTCCTCAGGTCCTCAAGGTCTCCTTGGAGCACCTGGTATCCTTGGTCTTCCTGGCTCTAGAGGAGAACGTGGTCTTCCAGGCTTGTCTGGAGCACTTGTGAGTACCACCTTTCCCAAATTTGCCAATAGAAGACGTATTTGATTGGATTAAATAGCAATTGCAAAAACTGCTTGTCCTATTGACAGCTGATGTTTAACCTTATCCATCGTACTGAAGCACAGATTAGTTTATAGGCCTCACTAGTGGCAAAGACGGACCTAGGCAAGAGAAGGAGTTGTTATAGATTTGTGCAAATTAGCATATACAAGTGATTGGGAAAAGCAGCAAGGTATTTGGGTGTAAATAAAAGCAATGTATTTGAATGGATACAGCATATCATTATTTTAATGATATATATGAAGCAGTTAAATAGTTGATTGGATGAGGGCTATAACTGTGAGGTAATGGAGCAGAATTATAAAGACAGTGGTGAGGTTGAAAGAACAAATATTGCTTCATAAATATAGCTTCTTTCTCAACAGTTACCATTTTGGAGGACTTCAAATTGTCCCTGGTTTCCAGAGTCTATATTTGCCTTCTGGTATCTGCTCCCCAAGTAGAATTAGTTCACCTTGTTATGTTTCCTGTCTACTGGGAGGACTGATATGTATTATGGGCACATGTCTTGTGATATTAGATTTCAGTGCAAGGATAAGATTCTAGGAGTAACTTCTTGTTGACTTTGAAGGGGGAAAACAGTTCGGGAAATGCTCAGGAAATTAAAAGGTTCTGTTTTGACTGAAGGCCCTTATGCTTTGATGATGTTGCAAGTTGTTGGTTGTGCTACTATAGTGAGGATCAATAAAGAACAGCACTTGTAGTTTTTGTACTTTGTGTTACTTTTGTACTATTGTAATATATTGAACACAGTGAAATATCTCACAAGGATTAACTAAATGTTTAATACCAATCAATTCAATAACCAACAAATATAAAATGTTCACAACATTTTGAAAGTTCATGTATAATCACTAAAAAAATAAAATATATTCCCATTATTGCTGTTTTCTTAGGGTGAACATGGACCTGTTGGCATTTCTGGTCCCTCAGGTGCCCGTGGCCCATCTGGTCCCATCGGTTCTCCTGGTATAAATGGTGCTCCTGGTGAAGCTGGACGTGATGTAAGAAATTTGTTTTGGTCAATAAGTGGGACTTTGACATAATGTAATTCTTTTTTAATATTTGTATTCATCTGTATTTTATTGTTGTTAGCTGCCCTGAGTCCTTCGGGGAAATAGGGCGGCATATAAGTCTCATTATAAATAAATAAATAAATTGTCAGGAAAAATATTAAAGCAAAATATATAAATATGGAGCCGTTTTTTGATGTAGCAGCCAGTTACTATATGATACAGCTCTTTCTCCCATAGTTTTTAAAAGATTTATTTTCAGTTCAGTTATATAAATTGGGATAAACAAATGAGGTTGAAGTTGTAAAGCATTTTAGATTGTGTTTTTTAAAAATACTAACAGACATAGGATTGCTTTAACAAAACAATGTATTTTAAATCATTGCAGCAAAAAAAAAGCTAAATGCATATTTTTCAACTGAACTCATTAAGGTTTTAAAATTATAACTAGCTTAACTATGATCCTTCTTAAAACTTCTGCAGTCCTTAAGAGAAATTACTATTAAGAAGACACGTGAAGGATTACAGCACATACCTTCTTTATATAAAGTTTTTCTAAACTGCTACCCTCCATACTGGTTGGAACCAATTCCATAATCTCTTAGTATAATGGCTGAGGATTATGCAACTTCCAGGATAGACCAAAATAAGTGTAGAGGACATCTGGTTGGTTGACAAATATGTAGCTACCCACACAAAACTACCATTAGGTTAAGTGCTGTTAAGTATAGATCCTTTGTTTTCTTTAGATTTCTTTTTCTAAAATACCATACTGCTCAAACATAGATACTAAAAAACAAGTTACAGGATTCAGAAGATTCTTGTACTATTTCAGTATGGCCAACATTCAAGTTAGGAATTTGGAACAAAAAGGGAAAACTGTTTTACTGGAAGTAGAAAATATCAGTCCATTTAAAATTTCAGTTTATGCTATAGATCAAAATAGTAAGGACTATAGTTGGTAACATAATTTTTAAAATACTATCTGTCACTAAGAAAACATTTTTCTTCCTAGGGAAATCCAGGTAACGATGGTCTTCCTGGCCGTGATGGTGCTCCTGGTTACAAGGTAATTGTGGCTGTCTTCTGTAAGCAAAATGTGCTTCTTGCAAGCCAACTTTAGCTTGTACATCTAAATCAAACCACTTTTTTGTTTGTGCATGTTAGGGTGAACGTGGTGCTCCTGGCAACACTGGTCCTGCTGGTGCTCTTGGTGCTCCTGGTCCTCATGGCCCTGTTGGCCCCGTTGGCAAATCCGGAAATCGTGGTGAACGTGTATGTAACTTAAACCACTGTGAAAACATTAAAATGCTTGTAATTGTGTCCAGTGCTTTTTTTGTAAAAGAAAAAGGTGCCGGAACTCAAACATGTCATACAATCCTTGCCTTGCCTACCCTACAAGGTTCCATTCAAAAAAGGTGCCGGAACTCCGTTCTGAGTGTTCTATGAGGAAAAAAAGCCCTGATTGTGTCAGATATAGCCTTTCAAGGCTCTGTGCTAAACTCTTAAAGAAGCTGGCACACCTTTTAAAATTTTGTCAAGCCAGAAGGTCTAGCAAACTCAAGGAACAAGAACCAATTGGATTCTCCAAAAGATATTTTATTCGTAGTAAGATAATGTAACAAAATCTCAAACACCTGTTGAAGCAATTCCCCTGCTCAGCTTATACCTAGAGTAATAAGGAATAGTTCTAAAGCAGGGGTCTCCAGTATGGCAATTTTAGGAATTGTGGACTTCAACTCCAAAATTCCCCAGCCAGCTGGGCTGGCTGAGGAATTCTGGGAGTTGAAGTCCAAAGTCTTAAAGCTGCCAAGGTTGAAGACCTTTACCCTAAAGTTTATTTGCACTTTAGATTATAGTTCCCCTGATCATAGTGGTCCCTTTCGCTTGCTTAGCTACAAACCCTGACAGAACTTTCTCCAGATGAATTTGTTAGTAGGAGTAATACTTTTTTTGAATTTTGAAGCCCCATCAATTCATAGGGAAATCAATTTATAGTTCCACCAATTTATAGGGAAAGAAATAAATTGCTAAAGATGTGATGACAGCACTTTGATTTCATCCAGCTTTGAACCTATAGTCATATTTGCTCATACATCCAGTGAAAGATATTTATATCATCTGTTCTCTTACTTAACTAAAATATACAAAATCATTATATTCACTTTTAAGATAATTATATATTATTTGCTAAGGCCAATAAGCAACATCTCCACTGTGTTATCATTTCAGGGTCCTGCTGGAGTTACTGGCCCCAGCGGTCCTGCTGGTTCAAGAGGCCCTGCTGTGAGTATAGCTTTAATTATTGGATAGTTGCTGGCTTTAAAAAAAACCCCTGAATGTATGTCAAGTGTTTTTAAGAAGACACTCTTTTTTGCACTAGGAATGTAGGCTTAGGTTTTCAAAATAATTTAGAGGGATGCCTAACTCATCAAGAAATGACTGAGTGAATAGGAAATGAGGATATTCACGCAAGGATGATCCAAGGCATTTCACTGTCCAGGTCAAAAGACAACATGAGGATCTTATATCTATACAAGAAGTCATATGGGCTGGTATTATATAGGTATTTTTGCAATATGATAGTGTAGGTTAGAGATTATGCATCATGTCTTCTCAAAAAAAAAAAGAGATGTGGTTGCCTCAGCTGGATTAAGGTGTAGAGAAAATCCAGGAGAGGGAAGGATAGTGGTCACTCCCTATAGGTAAAAGAGTTAGGATTATAAAGGCATAAGAATGTCCTTGGAGACTTAACATAATATTCCTTTATCATACTGTCCTCAGAAACTTTGGAAGATGCTAAGATAAATAGAGAAGCAAAGATCAAGTTTAATTTTAATTTAGTTTTAATCTTAATTTTAACTGGGGTTTTTACCAATGAAGGGACTAATATAATTTTTTTAATCTGTTTTTAACTTTTGTATCTGTGTTTTTTAATCACTCTGTAAACCGCCCTGAGTCCTTCAGGAAAGGGCGGTATATAAATGTAATAAAATAAATAAATAAATAAATAAATTTTAATGCAAGTTCAAATACAGATAACCAGGGCTGCAACAAGACTAGTACAGGACCTATGCAAAATAAAGGTATAGGAACATAATTCCTGAGCCAAGAATTTGATTTCTTTCTGTTAGTGTAGATTGGCTTTTCCCAAGCTCCTGTCTTCAGAATAGATTTGGTCCCAATTTCCATCCTTCATTTGATAATGGGAAATGTAGTCTGGTACATGTAGATCATGGCAAATTGAGGAAGAGTAATGGAATTATTAATAGCAGTTTGGAACAAGTTATAAGTAAAATAAGAAAAGAGGGAAATAAAAACTAGTGCAAACTGATGTCTGTGGATATTTGCAAATTGAAAGAATCTACCTGCATTTTAGTTTTTGGTTAATGGGATTATTCTTGGATAAAGGTGATGTCTCTGAAACTTCTTCCAAGCTTTCTGGAGTAGAAAATGTCCATTTGTAACTTTTCTCTATTTATCACTTGATTTATTAGGGCTCACAAGGTATACGTGGTGAGAAAGGTGTTGCTGGTGACAAGGGTCCCAGAGGTTTACCAGGTTTCAAAGGACATAATGGACTTCAGGGACTGCCTGGTATTGCTGTAAGTACAGTTATCCGAACTATGGTTTAAACAAACAAATCCACTCTTTAGAACAGATGTAGGTGCTCTGCTGATGGAAAAAGCAGGCATTCTCATTCTCATTTTCCCATCCTGGATCCTTCAGGCAAATGGTCACCATTTTAATGTCTACTGAAATGCTCAGTGGTTTTGTTATTTCTTCTTTTTCTGCTTTGTTGAGTTCACTTCCTAAGCCAATACAAACTTTCCTATTCAAGCTTTTTCAGTATGGTTCTGAAACACTGGTTTGTGTTTACATATTTATAATATCATACAAGAATATTGCATATCAGGATATACAGGAATGTCAAGGTGACTCATGACTCGGTATAGTGACTGAAAGTTATGCTCTTAAGCTCCAGATTATTTGATCCATATAGACCAACAAGTTCATCCAAGATTCTTTGATTGCCTAGGATTTTAGTGATGCATAGAGTCATAAGTGCAATCAATTCAATCAAGCCCACTGAGAAGTAAACAGCCCTAATAGAAATCCTGCTTCTGCAATCATTTCATGATAAGGAAGGGAGAAGCTGTTTATGTTCAGTGGTTTTCATAGCTGAGTGCCAAATTCTCCCAATCAAAACAGTTCTTGGTCAAAATGATTCCTCCATTGCAATTTCCCCCCAATTTTGGAACCCATCAGTTATGCAAGAAATAATATTCTGCAAGAAGATAGCGGTAAATTATAATTTCAATAATTTCGCCTCTTGTCTCATATTAACAGGGTCATCATGGAGAACAAGGTCCTGCTGGTGTTACTGGACCCGCCGGACCAAGGGTAAGTTCATATGAAAGTTCTTTGTGCGGGATATTGAAATGTCTCATTAGATCACCGGGTATATTATTCCGTATTTTTATTATTTAATTACATCAGAAGCATACTGAGTGCTGTGTTTATTCTTTGATCCTGTTTTAGGGTCCTTCCGGTCCTTCTGGCCCTGCTGGAAAAGATGGTCGCAATGGTCTTCCTGGACCTGTTGGTCCTGCTGGTTTGCGAGGATCTCATGGTAGCCAAGGACCCTCTGTAAGTTTAACTCTGAAGGATTGTTAGGGTCACAAAAACTATTTTTTTAAAAAAAATGAACAGCAAAACACCCTGCATGGTTATTCAGAAGAAAACCCCACTTCACTCAATAAACCTGACTCTCAAATAAACATATATAAATTTACAATTTCCTGTCACTGTGACTAGGTTCCTTTGGCTGTGCTGGATTCTTTAATATATAGGTGACTAGGTTCTTAGTATACTTCAGCTCCCAGAAGTTTAAGAGAGAATTTTAAGAACTGTGGCCTCAATGTATCTGGAAGATACCAAGAAGGGAAGATTGCTTTATGCCATAGGCATAAAGTTTGATTTCTAAATATGCTTAATATTGAAATATGTGAACAAATGTTAGTTATATCACTATTAAATAGCTGCCATTCCAGGTATTTAAATCGGCATTTTAAATGAAGTCACATAATGCAGTATTCACTGAAGACATTCTTCCTGTTTCTACAAGTTGCCAAATAAAGAATTTGCTCTCTGATTAATAAACATTTCATTAAGAATATATATGTTTGTTATGCATTCAGAGTGCTGTTCTCCAGTTTAGTTAACACTGACCATATATGAACACAGGCATGAACAGATGTATTGTTATAATTATAACTTATTCAATTTATATAGCTTTCTATCCAAAGCTTATAGCCCTAGTAATAGTTAAGCCATTCAGATAATCTTGGGATAGGAACTTCTGCATGACCATGTCAACTGAGTTTAAACAAGCTTATTTTATTTCTTCCAAATGTATATTTTAGGGTCCACCTGGATCACCTGGTCTTCCTGGCCCACCTGGTCCCAATGGTGGTGGCTATGAAATAGGCTATGATATGGAATACTATCGTGCAGATCAGCCATCTCTTAGACCCAAGGATTATGAAGTTGATGCCACTCTGAAAACCCTAAACAACCAGATTGAGACTCTCCTGACCCCAGAAGGCTCCAAGAAGAATCCAGCTCGTACTTGCCGTGACTTAAAACTCAGCCACCCTGAATGGAACAATGGTATGTTAGCACCAAATACTCAACACAAAAGTAACTGGTTGCATTCTTAATTTTTACACTCATCACACAAATAGTATAACTTGCATACTCACAAAAGACATCTTGATAGTCTAAGTTATCAAACCATTTAAATCATGATGTAATGACACATATGTTATTCAGACATTATCATAGCTTAGCATAGTATGGAATCAATAATGCAACTGGACATTGATTCAGAGCAATAAACTTTTATGTATAATATTTTCAGTGGAAATCTGTTTGTACCATTTAACATAGTATAGCTCATCCCTGATATGAATAACACATATGCATGACAATTTTCCATTTCATAAAAGAACGAAGCAACCATAAACTCTTTCACTAAATGTGCATAAAAAGCAGACATTTGAACAACTGAGTTTTTTCATCTGTATATTCAAATGTCTCTCCTGAAAGTGCTGCTTTCTAATATCAACTTATGTTTGGCTTCCAGGGATTTTATTGGTAATCACATTTATTTAGTTCGCTCAGAATAAGGGTGTTTTCATATTTGCTATTTTTAAAGTAATGTTTTTTTTACTAAAATTTATAAAGCAGTTCTTTCTCCGTTGTCTAGATTACATAGTTAGCCTGGATCTCCATAGTATCAGGTGGCACCCTATAAACCTTTTGGATTATTATATCTGAAAAAAAGATCAACATACTTTATCTTTATCCATGCTATTCCAACAGTTGAAATGTATATGGATCTCTGATATGTAGCTAAATCTTTTTCTTTTTTTATAACAGGTTTCTACTGGATTGATCCTAATCAAGGCTGCACAATGGATGCTATTCGTGCATATTGCGATTTCTCCACTGGTGAGAGTTGTATCCCTGCTAATCCTGGAAACTTCCCAGCCAAGAACTGGTACATTGGCAAGAAACCTGATGAGAAGAAACTTGTTTGGTTTGGAGAAACCATTAATGGTGGTACCCAGGTAAGTTCATTCTGTATATCTTCTGATATACATGGAAACATATATGGGAGGAAATATTATTTTAACCTATATATTCTTTATATTAGGTTATGCTACATATAATACATTTACGTAACTCATCTACTGTTGCTTGCTGTCCCTGCAGCTCCATTTTTTCTCCTTAAAAAACCTTCAGTTTACAAATAGCATGTTTCTGTAGATATTGGTTTCTTGTGAAGGTTGCTGCCATACTGAGCAACAAAACTTTCATAACCAAACACACAAACACACACATACATACAACACACAAAATAAATCAATAAAAGAAATTATTATGATTACCTTAAGCAGACTCATGCCTTCCCTGTGCTAACATGTTGTTGGGGAATTTTGAGTCATAATCTACAGGTGCAAAGCTCCAGATTAGGGAAAACTCATCTGTGCCTCAAATCTTGTTTAAAACTGTCTAAACAAGTTAGTTACCACAACTGTATGTCCTAATTAAATCCGTTAAACTCAGTTACATGTTTTTTGATGAGGTATATTGCTTTTACATCAATAAAAAATAGCTGCAGGAAAGATCACTAAGTTCTGGAAGGAGATAGTTTCTCTTCATATGCCATTCATATTATTCATAAATGCATGGATCATCTCTTTGGAATGACTAGTCAGGTTATAACAAATAACCTATTTCTGGATAGGATAAAAGTTGGGTTAATTGGAATTCAGTTCAGTACTTCCTAGACTATCCATCAGTTGTGAATATTTTTGGTTCTATAATGAAAATTATTTCTTCCACCCTTCCCTCGATTATTTTAACTTTCATATGATCATGCTTGCCATTTAAGGACAGAGTATGTAATAATTTATTTCCCTCATTTCATTTTTTTTTTCAGTTTGAATATAATGAGGATGGTTTGACTACCAAGGACATGGCTACCCAACTTGCTTTCCTGAGGCTGCTGGCTAACCATGCTTCCCAGAACATTACTTACCACTGCAAGAACAGCATTGCTTACATGGATGAGGAAACAGGCGACCTTAAAAAGGCTGTGGTGCTGCAGGGATCCAATGATGTTGAATTCCGAGCTGAAGGCAACAGTCGTTTTACTTTCACTGTTATTGAAGATGGCTGCTCTGTAAGTTCTACATTACTTCCTGCTTGTAAATATCTTTAATTTTTGAAGGGGCTTGGTAGAAAAGTAGGCCTTAAATTCAGTTTTTAATTACTGAAGACCACTTTGGCTCTGCCCCTGCCTTTGAGAACACAAGCTCCAGGACATTCAAGAATGGCTGGTGTGATCCTCAAACCACTGGAAATGGAAAGGTCATGAGAGGAATGACAAAAGCCCAGAAATGGGACTATGAGGGGAACACTGAGAAGGGACATGATTGGGCTAGAGGTTGAGATCTCTAGAAGAGTGGGTGTATGGAGCCACAATTCAGTGCCAGGGATTATATCTCAGAAAACTTTAACGATTTCTGATAACAACAGATCAGTGGATGCCTTAATAATGTTTTTAATGATTCACTATCATTATCTTGCAGAGAAAGACCAATGAATGGGGCAAAACAGTGATTGAATACAGAACAAACAAGCCTTCCCGTTTGCCCTTCCTTGACATTGCACCTTTGGACATTGGTGACGCTGACCAAGAATTCCGTTTGGACGTTGGCCCAGTCTGTTTCAAATGAATGAACTAAAACTAACTTAAAAACAAAACAATTTTTTTTCTCTCTTTGCCATTTCTTTTTTTATACTGAAAGCTGACTCCTTCCATTCTTCTGTTCATCTACTTGCTTAAACTTTTGGCGAAAAAGAAGGAAAAGGATTTTTTTGGGAACGTTGTGCAATGCAATTTAATACAGCCCCAAAAGGAATCAGAAGTTTTTCAAGATTTTGTCACCTTGTTGTGGAAAATGTCAGCCTTTGTGTAAAAAAAACAAAAACCAAAAATATTAAAAAAAAACCAAATAAAAAAATTCCTGAAAGTTTGCACCATTTGTGGCCTTTGAATATCTTCCACAGAGGAAGTTTAAAACCACAACTTCCGAAGGTTTGAACTACCTCATACATTTTTAAGCCAAGTGTGATCCACATCCTTATACATATGTTCTGAGGTGCTTTTGGACCCATTCATAGTAGAAAGGTGCTTATTCAATATTACAGAGTATATTACAATACTTGAAGTTTAATGGTGCTAGAGTCATTTGGGAAAAACAAAACAAAACAAAACAAAACAACCAATCCCTGCCTTTCTGTATTAAGTTGTATTGTTTATTTGCAATCTGTCTGAGAATAAATTAAGAACGCCCGATCTTACCACTAGATTAAGCATGTGGATCATTTCTTCCCATACCCCATCTTCATCTTTTTCTTCAACATCAGGTGTCCATGCTTTTAAATCTCATTTTCTTCCTCTGCAATGGGCCAAAAACGAATCATCATTTCTCAACAACAAAAATTGTACCTATTTTGTATATGTGAGATGTTTAAATAAATTGTGAAAAAATTGAAATAAAGCATGTCCAGTGTTCCAAAAGAAACCAATGATGAGTAAAGTTCCTTACTTTAATATATCTATTGATATTTTGCACTTAATATTTACTTTCTAACTCTTCTTGTTGCCTATTAAAAGTTTAAAAGGTAGTAAGATTTGCCTTTGCTCCTAGTGCATATGACTGTATTTCCCATTATATTTTGGGTTTTCTTATAAGCAGAAACTACAGGAAAATAAATCTTTCCTGTTTTAATCCCTCCAAACATTGATGAATGAAACAAATTAATTTTTTTACTTTAACAAAGGATTTGATCATTTTTATCAAACATACATAACATTGGAATGCATTTTAGAACACACATGCTATAAAACTGATTGATTGATTTATTGAACTAATTTATATAGCTATCCAACTAACACTTAGGATCCTCTGGGTGGCTTACCATATTAAAATCCAACATAAAAATCATAAAGTTCTTTCCATTAAAAGATTCCTGCCCATTGAAAGCTAACATACACTTGTAATATTATATTCTTAATATGTTAACTTACTAGGTAAAAGGAACTGCTAAAAGCACCCATAACACTGAAGTGACATAGTCTAAAACATTTATTCTATCTCATTTTTTGGAATGTATGCTCAGTTGGTTTCAAACAGAATTGTTCCAAAATAAGAATGGGTTTATTCTCAAAATGAATTATTTCATTATTATGTTTAACTAAAGAACTATCCTGAAAATGAGTCAATCTGGGAATATTATAGCATAATCAGACCTTTACAAATCCTGACAAAGCTAAGCAAGGGCAGACTGTTAATATTTGGATAGGAGACCAAGAAGATATTCCAAAACTGGACTATACACTAGACTGAAAAATAAAAGCAAAATCTTTGATGGGGAGGAATGGCCATCCATTTCCATGGTCCCAGAAAAAAACAACAGTGTCCCCAGGAGTTAAATTCAATGTTTAGAATGCATTGTCTGCATATTGATATTAAAGAAGTTTATGCTTTACTGAAAAGTTCATGCACATCAGCAAGCTGTCAATTTTATCTAATTTCATAGAGATTAGCAATAGCACTTAGACTTATATATTATTCCATAGTGCTTTACAGCACTCTCTGAGAGGTTTACAATGTCAGCATATTGCCCCCGACAATCTGGGTCCTCATTTTACCAGCTTCAGAAGGCTGGACGGTTGAGTCAACCTTAAGCCAATCAAGATCAAATTCCTGGCAGTGGGCAGAAATAGCTTGCAATACTACATTCTAATCACTGGGTCACCACACTACATTCTCATATATTGTACCTACAAATGAAATGAAACTGAAGCAAAATGGTCTGGAATGCAACATACTATCAACTCTTGAGCAGACTCAATTAAAACAAATACACTTACTTTTTAAAGAAAAATCATCTTGAAATAGTATATATGCCTAGAAGAGATGTCGTATCATTAAGAATATTATCATAATGGCTTAACTACATTTTACATTATGGAAAAGGCATAATCTCTATAAAATCTCTATAAAAATTTTTGCGGGACTAGCGATCAGGAGAGTGATGGAGAAGTGGAGAGTAGAAGTCAGAGGGAGGAGAAGAATCCGGGGGGAGCGGAGGGGGAGGGGGGAGGGGGCAGAGAGGGAAAGGGAGAAGAATACAAGAGGGTAACTAGACAGACTACCAAATCTAAGGCCCCACGTAAGTAAGGATGTGTCAAGGGGTGAATTTTCTGATGCTCAATGTTAATGGTCTTAATGCTCCTGTTAAGAGAAAAAATATCTTAACTAGATTAAGGAAATGTGGAGCTGATGTATTATGCCTTCAGGAAACTCATATTAAGAAATGCCAAACTAATCTGTTGAATTATCCTAAGCTAGGGAAATTATTTGTAGTGTCTGTTGAGGAGAAAAAGAAGGGTGTAGCAATGTAGTTAAGGAGTACTTGTATCCTAAAGAGTTATGGGCAGACCCGGAGGGGAGAAGCCTGATGTTGGAGATAGAAATGGTGGGAAGCAAAGTGTTACTGGTAGGCATATATGCACCCAATAATAATCAGGGAGACTTTTTCCAGAAAATATATAAGAAAATATTAGACCTGGAGTATGAGCAGATGTGTCTCTTTGGGGACTTTAATGTGGTGGTAGATAGGGCTAAGGATTACAAAACAGGGAGGGTTGATTTGAAGAAGAAAAAAGGAAAAGATAGGAGGGTCTTGCCCAAAGTATTTAGGGATATGTGCGAAGAATTTGGCCTTAGGGATATATGGCATGAGATTAACCCGGCCTCTCAATGTTAAAACTACTATTCCCCCAGGCATAACTAATGGTCTAGGTTGGATATGGTATGGTTATTGGATGGGCTGATATCTTATGCAAAAGATGCCATGATTTTGACGAATGAATGGGAGGATCACAACCAGGTGGCTATTACGTTGATAAGGGGGAGTAGAGTGAGGAGTAGATGGATGATGAACCTGGAGGCTCTAAAGGATATGGGTTTTGTACAAAAAATTAAACAAGAGATGAGCCTGGTTTTTTTTTAGAAAATAGGACGGAAGGGATGCCCCTACGAATAGTTTGGGACACGGCTAAAGCTTATTTGAGAGGCTTGATAATAAAACAGATGGCAGTTAAACATAGGAAGGAGGAGAAAAGTAGGAGAGAAATTGCTGAGCAACTTACTAAGACAGAGAAGGCTCTTCAGGTAAACCCACATAAAGTGTATGGGAAGGAGCAGGTGGATTTTTGGAGGCATAAACTCAACCTTGTGGATCAAAAGAAAATAGCACATCAAATTAGGGTGGCGAGTATATGAATATGCCAATAAGCCAGGGAGATGGCTTAGCTATAGAATAAGAAAAGAGAAGGAAAGTAGAAGAATTGATCAGTTAGAAGATAAGAGGGGGATACTGATAGGGGATAAAGAAGGGAAAGAAAAGATAGCGATTGAGTTTTTTACAGAATTATATAAGAAAGAAAAAATTCCTGAGGAGAGGATTAAACAATACCTGACGGAGTCAGACTTTCCTAAGTTACTTCCTAATGAGAAAGAGGCCTTAGATCAGGAGATAAGAATAGCAGAAATTGAAAAAGCAGTAAGACAACAGAAATGTCAAAAAAAACCAGACACTGATGGAATTCCTGCAGAATTGTATGAGGTATTAGTGGAAGCACTTGGAAAACATATGAAAGTTCTATTTAATGAAATTTTGGATAAGGCTATAGTCCCGCAAACTTGGTTGGAGGCAAATATTAGTTTGATCCCTAAGGATCATTCCCCTTCGAAGCATATTAAAAATTATAGGCCAATATCCCTTCTTAATTCAGATTATAAAATATTTGCAACAATAATTGCTGATGGATTAAAAATTTACTTAAACCAATTCATACAGACAGACCAAATAAAGGATAATCTCAGAATTATATTAAATATTCTGGAGTATTATGAAAGCTGACCGGAAAACCAATTAGCTTTAATATTTATTGATGCTCAAAAAGCATTTGATAGGGTAAATTGGGACTTCCTAATGTGTCAGTTGGAACATATGGAGTTTGGGGCTAAATTCCGTAATATGATTAAAGCAATTTATACTAAGCAGGAAGTGAGATTGTTGATAAATGGGAATTTAACTGACAAATTTGATATCTGTAAGGGCACTAGGCAGGGTTGTCCATTCATCCCACTTTTATTTATTTCAACCTTAAAACCCCTATTGAGAATAATAAGGAAAAATGAGGAGATTACCAGGCTTCAGATAAGAAAGAGACCAAATTTACAAATTGCAGGCGTTTGCAGATGATATGGTTTTTGTTTTGGAAAACCCTCTGGAATCCAGCACGGAATTACTAAAAAGGATTGAGGAATTTGGAAATGTGGCCGGTCTACAAGTAAATAAAGATAAGACGAATATATTAATGAAAAATCTTTCGAATAGAAGTAAACAGATGTTAGAGGACATTACAGGGTTTAAAATTGTGAAGAAGGTGAAATATTTAGGAATTTGGTTGACGGGAAGATGTTCAAGTATTAGGGAGGATAATTATTCTAAATTACTGATACAAACAAAAATGGCCTTGGGAAAATGGGGTAGGATACAGTTGACATTATTAGGAAGGTTAGCCACAGTGAAATCTTATATTTTGCCGAAATGGTTTTTTCTTTTCCAGACAGCACCGGTTAAACTTTTGATGAAATTTTTAAAAGAGTTAGAGGGGGTAGTGAAGTGGCTACGGACCACTCAGAGACAGCAGGCTAAACGATAACAGGTTTATTCAGAGTCGGACAACCGGGTACAGACAGCTAGGTCTTTTATAGCTGGCCGCCGGTTGGTTCGACCAATCAGCAGCCTGTCTTCTCCCGCCGCGCTTCCTGCGCCAATCAGCACCGCGTCTTCTTGACAGCTCAGCTTCCTCGTGGTTCACGGCTCTGTGTTGTTTTGACAGCCGCGAGCTGTCAACGGCTTGCGCCTGCGCTTTGCCGAGGGAATTTTGACAGCTGTCAAAATTCCCGCGTGTTCGGCTGTCACAGTATTTTACCTCATAACCAATATCCATAACATAACTAT
>JAKJMR010016980.1:265984-283742 GCA_024449315.1 Daboia siamensis
TGAGAAAGCAGCAGGAGTGAGTCAAATTTCAACAGCATCAGAAGAAGTAAGAGACCAGAGGATTACGCGTGCTGCTTCGAGACGAGTCAGACGTGAGCAAGAGCAGGACCAGCAGAATGTTGTGGAACCTCCAAAGTGTACCTATAGCCAAGCTGTGGGAGGAGCGCGGCCTAAAAATGTAAAGGGGATTCTGGAAGACGCGCTTCAAAAGCTTCGGGTTGCCAGAAATGGTGACTAAGTTTTTAACTTGGAATGTCAATGGATTAAATTCACCACAGAAGAGAAAGAAAATTTTTCAATATTTAAAGCAATTTAAGACTGATGTTATTTGCTTACAAGAAACACATATTAGAGCTATGGACCAAAAGTATTTATTAAATTCAAGATTAGGTACACAATTTATTGCTTCTGCAGTTAACAAGAAAAATGGAGTGGTTATTTATGTTAAGAATACAATTACAGCAGAGTTAATTGAAGCAGATCAACAAGGAAGATATGTTATTCTGGATTTGTTACTAGAAGGTAAAAAAACTCTTTTGGTTGGATTATATGCTCCTAATCAACAGCAAGCTGATTTTTATAGCTTATTACACAGCAGGATTACCCAATTGGATTACAAATCTTTTATTTTTATGGGAGACTGGAATGGTGTTTTGAATGTACAAATGGATAAGAGTGGATCTTATAGAAGTACCCTAAGTCATGCTAAACTGCCTAAATCTTTTTTTGAGATGATGGATGATATGGATTTACGTGATGTTTGGAGGGAAAGGAACTCACAAGAAAGGGACTATACTTTTTTTTCTGATAGACATCAATCTTTTTCCAGGATTGATTTTATATTATTGACTAATGATCTTTTTTTTAGAACTAAGAAGATAAAGATTTGTTCAAGGACTATGTCTGATCACAGCCCAGTCTGGTTAGAGATTGGAAAAGACATTAGAGAACGACGTTCCTGGCGTTTAAATGAGAATTTGTTTAGAAATCAGAAAAATGTGGAAGAGTGTAAAAAACAGATGAAGGTTTTTTTTGAAACAAATATGCATAAGGGTACCTCTATGGAAATGGTATGGGATGCTAGTAAGGCGTATATGAGAGGTGTGTTGATATATCTTAACAATAAATATAGACGTAATTTGGAATTTAGGAGGAAAGAATTAGAGACAGAGATTAAGGAAAAAGAAAAGGCTTTAATTTTGAATCCATCGGATGTGAAGATCAAAGAGACTATTAAGTTATTAAGAGGACAATTTCACAAGTATGGCTGATCAGGTGGCAACTAATCTACGGTTTGCAAGGCATAATACTTTTTGCAATGCCAATAAACCAGGTAGATGGTTAGCTTATATGCTAAGGAAGAAGCAAAGGGTTTCTAATATAGACAAAATAGAACATAAGGGAAAGATTGTGTACCAACAGAATCTTATTAAGGAAACCTTTGTTGATTTTTTTTCTAAATTATATGCTAGAGATAAGATTAATGAAATGGACATTGATTTATATTTAAAAGACTTTAGCATCCCGGTTTTTACGCAAGAGCAAAAAGAAGAGATGAATCAGTTGATAACTGAGGAAGAAATATTTTTGGCAATCAAACAGTTAAAAGTAGGTAAAGCGCCAGGCACGGATGGTTTGACTGCTGCGTATTATAAAAATCTACAGTTTGAGATGATAAAGCCATTAAAGGAACTGTTTCAGACAATTCAAAAAGGGGGAGGAGTGCCTCCGTCTTGGAAAACTGCTTTTATTTCTTTAATTCCGAAAGAAGATCAGGATGTTACTCAAGCAAGAAATTATAGGCCAATATCACTTTTGAATACGGACTACAAGATATTTGCTAAGGTTTTAGCTAGTAGACTGATGAGGGTATTGCAACAGGTAATTCATGGTGATCAAACTGGGTTTATAAGTGGTAGACAAATGAAAAATAATGTGAGACATATAGTTGATTTGTTGGAATTTCTGGAAAGGAATAACCAGATCTCTGCAGCATTGATCTTTTTGGATGCTGAAAAAGCCTTTGATCAATTGGATTGGAAATTTTTGCTGAAAGTATTAGATAAAATGAATTTTGGGGATGAATTTTTACAACCAATTAGGGCATTATATCAGAAGCAAACAGCTCGAATAATTGTTAATAATAGTTTGACTGAAATGTGTAATATTGAAAAGGGTACGAGGCAGGGTTGCCCGTTATCACCTTTATTATTTGTCTTAACGTTGGAGATATTACTGATTAAAATACGGAATTCGGAAACAATTAAGGGAATTCAAATAAGAGATCAGGATTATAAATTGAGGGCGTTTGCGGATGATCTGGTTATTACGTTGACACACCCAGAAAATTCTGTTATGGAATTGATGGAGTTAATATCGCAATATGGGAAAGTTTCTGGATTTAAGATTAACATACAAAAACTAAAATCTTATCTAAAAATATGACAGTATTACAAAAGGTAGCTTTAGAAAGGTTAACTGGATTTGAAATTGTTGAAAGGGTTAAATATTTGGGGGTATATTTAACACCCTCAAATGTTAAACTATACAAAAATAATTATGAAAAGTTATGGAACAAAGTGCAAAAAGAATTGGATAGTTGGAAAAAATTACAATTGTCATTATTGGGAAGAATTGCAGCAGTAAAAATGAATGTTCTGCCAAAATTTTTATTTTTGTTCCAAATGATACCCATTCTCAAAAAGGATTCAAATTTGGAGGAATGGCAGAAGGGTATTAATAAATTTGTTTGGGCAGGGAAAAGGCCACGGGTTAAATTTAAAATTATGCAGGATACGCGTGAAAGAGGTGGTCTAAGAATGCCCAATTTTAAATTATATTATGAAGCTGCTGCATTATCAGCTATAAGTGATTGGATTAATTTGACACAGGGGAGATTATTAAATCTTGAAGGGCATGATTTGTTATTTGGTTGGCATGCATATTTATTGTATGACAAAAAGGTAACAAAAGTTAAATTATAAGATACCGTTATGGGCAATACCCAAACACGCAATAGAGAATATAAATGTTGGATTTAAACATGATGTGATTACATATAAGGAAATTTTGAGTTTGGAGAGGAATGTGTGGTGTTTGAAGTCATATAATCTTTTACGAGAAAAAAAGATTGTACAAACTTGGTTTCAATATGGACAATTACAAGCCAGGTGGAAAGAGGATCAGAAAATTGGTTTTTTAATGGCTGATGAAAATTTGGTAAAGCAAATTAGAAATCAGGGACCAGCGCATATCAAACGGATATATCTTGCATTGATAGAGATTGACTCAGAAACAGAAATTGTTAAGGACTGTATGATAAAATGGGCACAGAATATTCAGGAAGTTATCACAATGGACACTTGGGAAAAGATCTGGGTGAGAAATGTAAAATTTACGCAAGCTCAAAACTTAAGAGAGAATTTTTATAAAATGTTTTATAGGTGGCATTTAGATCCTAAAAAATTAGCAAGTATGTATCCGAATTATCAGCCTAAATGTTGGAGATGTGGCGGTGAAGATGCAACGTACTTTCATATATGGTGGACTTGTAAAAAGATCAAAGCATTTTGGATTAAAATTTGGTGGAATATGCAGAAGATATTCAAGAAAAGGATAAAGTTTTGTCCGCAGTTGTTTTTATTGGGCATTATTACTGATACTACTGTGCTGGACATTAATCTGATGTTGAACTTAATTACGGCAGCGAGACTTTTAATAGGGCAATACTGGAAGAAGGAAGAACTGGCGACTATAGAGGAATGGACTTTAAAAGTTTCCAACCTGGCGGAAATGGCGAAGATTTCAGCATACTTGAAAGACCATTCGCAACAACGATATATTGTGGAGTGGAAGAAATGGATTGATTACATCCAGAATAAATACGGGACTAAAAAGTTTCATCTAGCATTTGAATAAGTATATTGCTTGTAGTCAACTTATAAGAGCTAAAGTGCGAGAGATTTAATAGTTTATTGTTGTTAGTATATGGGAGTTTATGATTGGTTACTTTATTTTTATACCTTGTATCTAGCTCTGGGAAGTCCGGGGGGGGAGGGGGGAAGGGGAGGGTGAGAGGGTGGGATAGGGTTGGGAAGGGAGGGAAGGGTTGGGGGATGGGATGTAATAATTAAAATGTACTGAAAAACTTTTCAATAAAAAAAAAAAAAGAATATTATCATAATGGCTTAACTACATTTTACATTATGGAAAAGGCATAATCTCTATGGAAAGCACAAAATGCAATCAATGGATAGAGAACAAATCTATCCTGAACCATTGTCTTCTGCTTGGAAAGATGTCAGAGAAATAATACATTTAGAAAAAAATAAAGAGCAGTTTATTTTTTCATCAAGACGTCAAGTCCTTTAACTATTATACCTATCATACAATGTTAAAGATACTGACATCTGAAAAAAACCCTGAATTTTGATAATTAGATGCTGTCTTTAACTAAGATACTTCTGAACAGATAGGATATGTATCTATCTCCATTTTCAGTTTTCAGACCAAAACTTTATTTAGCCAAATAGTCCATAAACAAAGGGAGAATGAAACAGCATTACCCTATAAATATCAGGTTAAGATAATTCCCAAACTGCAGATATACAAAAAGAGAGAAAGAAAAAAAAATGGAATCTCTAAAAGACAATCCCAAAAGCTTCCCAGGAAGGTATTGAGGATAATATTGACTACTGGGATGGGGGGATGGGGGAGGAATGGATTTGCTTGGACTTAGCAAGAATACTCTGTGCAAGAATATTCTGCGCTGCATTATTTTGTTCTAGAAATATTCTCCACAAAAATGAACTCTTAAGATCTATTCTCAATCCTCAATAGTGCAGTTTTGGAAATCATTGAAGGCCTGGCCACAACACACAAGCTGCATGGAATTGCAATCTCCTTCCTGCAATCTCACAGAGTTCTTCCTAAAGTCATGCCATGGAACAAGAACATGATTTTTACCTTAAAAGCAATAAAAATATCTATTTTAGCTAAGTGCTTCTAAGTGCTTATACTTCAAAAATATTTTTAGAAGTTGCAAAAAAGGAGAGGAAGAAAAATTATAAAGCCACTTCCCTCCAGGGACATTAGCCCATCAATACTATGATTCCAATATTTGTTTTTAAATATTGGGAAATTGGTAACTGGATAGACAATACAGGTAGTCCTCGAGTTACGAGTGTAATTGAGCCTGTCCATTCCACTCTTAACTCAAAAACTCGTAGAGTGAATCTCATGCTTTGAATGAGATCCCTAAAGTGGTGGGATTCAAATAGCCAGGACTTTTTTTCTCATAGAACGCTCAGAACAGTGTTCTGGCACCGTTTTTTTTGCAAAAAACAACAACAACCAAACAGCTCTCTTATTGGCTTTCCTAAGCCTATTGCAGGGCTAGGCAATCTTGGCTCTTTTTTATGATTCATGGACTTCAACTCCCAGAAATCCTGAGCCAGCCATGCTGAGGGGAAAGGGAGAGGTTTCCAAGTTGAGCCATGCTGGCTCAGGAATTCTGGGAGTTGAAGTCCTTGAGTTATAAAAGAGCCTGCACTAGAGGAGGACATTAAAATTATTTACAGGATTACTTCTTTAGGAACTAAACTTTTAGAATCTAAAACAGCTAATTCAAAAAAGCCAACAAGAAAGAACCTCACATTTTTCATCTGCTTCTGTCTTTTGGAAGGTAAAATTAGATAACAAAATAATCTATTTCTTATGTTAACATCTCTGCAATGAAATCAAAACTAACAGGAAAGAAATGAGAAACATTTTTCTCAATGTAATATGTCTAATTTAGCTGATTCTAGAAAAAAAATAGTATCTTTTGTACACACTTGAAAACTATTTTAAATCTAAACAATTCTTAAGAATGAAATATTCTTAATTTGGACTTTACTTTTACTGTTTGGACTGTTGTGTGTTTTGAAAAATAGATTATTTAGAATCTAGTTATGTTGCACTTCAGTCTTTAAATAATTAACCTAGTATATACATAACAATATATGATGTTTTCCCTGGTGAGCTTAACATCAATAACAACATTTATTAAAAAGGCTAAAATAATTTCTGGGGGTATTATCTGTATATTAAAATTTTGGACAAACAGTAATCATGTTACACATGTGCATAAGCGTAGTCAGTAGCATATGACTTTTTAAAAATATCAAACATGCAAAGAAATAAAAATAAGTCCAAAATATCTGTATTACATCCAGAAATGCCAACTTTGCAACCAATATTTCTCATCCATAACTATGGCACCGTAAGGATACCTGCATACATGCATACCTGCATACCTGCATACATACTGGGATCAGTAACGCAGCAGGGATTGCTTTTTCCTTCCAGTAACATGTACCTAAAATCAGTTTATTGCATTTGGCAATTGTACTAAAAAAAAACAAAAACAAAAACCTCATTGTCAACCAATATAATTCATTTAATTTCAAATCAAGTGAAAAGTTAATTTAAATTATTTTATTAAAACAAATTAACGGCAATTCTTTTATAAGAAGTTGCCTCAAACAAAATGAGTTTGACATGCCTGCTCTAGATAGTTGAATGCTCCAAAATAAATTATAGACCAGGCTTGTACATGCAGCCTACCAAGCACCCTTGGATAGAGCACAGACCTAAAAAAAAAAAAGTAATAAAATCAACACCACTGCCCTGAAAGTCATGTTGCCTAGTGCCTCCATGGCTTACCATGACCACGAGCTCCAACACTGTAGATGCTCCTCTAGTCACCAAATCATTGATTAGCCCACCAGCATTCCTTTGCAGACCACAAAGATTTTTAATTTATCAGTGTGGGCCTTTCCCTTCTACAAGTTGCACAGATCTCTTCTAGATTTTCTTCTTGCCTTTCTGAGTTAACTCCTTGGTCTGTCATTGAGCAAGAATTGACTTTGTAGGGAAGCATATTATCATTTGATGTATATTTAACATTTGTTCTACCTTTATTTACCAATTATATAATATTTGTATGAATTCACATGGCGAGGTTTGGGGCAACTTACAATAGAAAAAAATATATTTTTAAAATCATAAGATTAAAACATAAAAGTAGGGCTTTTTTCTCATAGAACGCTCAGAATGGCGTTCCGGCACCTTTTTTTGCACACACACAAAAAAGCTTTTGCACAAGCTATGCTACTCCCTTTATTGGCTTTCGAAAGCCAATAGGAATTGCTGCTGAGTACACCAAAAGACATGGCTGGTAAATGTTGCACTGGCTATTTTGTCTGCAGTGAAAGTGAGTAGGCAGGAACTTTGCATCCCTCCCTGCTGCCCAACTACACCATCTCAACTAGGTAAGTAAGAGAGGATAAGGAGAGGGAGGTGAGTTCTGCGGAGTCCATGTGCACTCCTTCCTTTTGCTACCCGTGTCGGCCAGGCTGGTGGCCTACCTGGTGCTGGACCTGCCCCTCGCCCTGCACGCCTAAGTGGCCGCCCTGCATCACCTGGACCGCACCGCCTCCGCTGCCCGCCCCGCGGAGCCCTGCCATATAGAGCAGGCTCTGCTGCTCCGATAGCACCAGCAAAGCCGGCTCCGGCCCTGCGGGGGGAGCCCGCCACCAACACTCCTCGCACCTGTGACTGCAGCAGCACCGCCCCCCCCCCCGCCTCCTGCGCCCACCAAGGTGAGAGTTCTGGCACCTTTTTTTTTTTTTTTAGAAAAAAAGCACTGCAAATACCTGAACAACCGGTTCTATTATATGATGCAGGCCTAGGCCTCCGATGCCTAGAACGGACTTCCAGAAGTGACACCAACGCACTTCCAGTGGGCTGTTCTAGGCTGGGAGGGCACCTCCAGGCCTTTGATGCCTAGAATGGTCTTCCGGAAATGTTATTCATGCACTTCCAGTGGGCCGTTCTATGTCTTGGAGGCCTCTGAGGGCTGGACTGGACTTCCAGAAACCAGCCGGTTCTCTGAATTCAGGTAAATTTAGCTACTGGTTCTCCTGAACCAGTGCAAACCAGCTGAATCTCACCACTGGATCACTCCTTTGCTCATTAAGACATGCACAGCTCATTAAGTGCATATGTGGTATCTCAGGGTGAGGAGGGCCATGGGGAGGGCCTTGTGATGGAACAGGCCCTGAAGGCTTCCCTGACCCACTAAAATACCTAATGCTTCTCCTTCCCTTCCTGCTGTGCCGGACTCACTTACCTTGAAAAGATCTGTCTCTTCTCTGCCACGGTTTCTGCCTTTGAGGGAGAGGAAAGTCGATGGAAGCTCTTGGTGTCCGTAATATCGCACGAGTTCAGGCACCTCTCCTCTTGCAGAGGATGGAAACCTGAACTCTCACGGTGTTTGCTCCTGTCCCCTACTCCTTTCTGCTACTGACGGAACAATTTTCACCAGAACGGAGACCTTGGGGAAACTGGAAGCTCTGTCGGCATGCAAATGCACACTTAGAAATGGAGTGCCTCATTTTGTGACTCCATTTTTCCCAGAAAAAGCCATTTCTCAAGCCTCTTCCTAGTGAAAACAAGTCTCCAGAGTGAGCCGCCTTGCTCTTTAGTTACGTTTTTCAGAAAAAAGCCATTTTTCAAGTCCCATCGTAGTGAAAACAAGCCTCTGAAGGGAGCACACTCACTCCGGAGGCTTGTTTTTGCAGGAATGCTCTTAAGAAGAGCACGGTGCTCTTTCTTCAGAGGCTTGTTTTCTCTAGAAAGGGGCTTGAGAAATGGCTTTTTCCTGTGAAAACTTAGCCAAAAAGCAAGGTGCATTCCCTCTGGAGGCTGTTTTCATCAGGCTTGAGAAATGGCTTTCTCCTGCAAAAACTTAGCCAAAGAGTGAGGCACATTCCTTTCCAGCTCTGTTTTCCATGTGCAGGGAAACAAAAGAAGTTTGTGGGACTAAAAAAAGAAATCAATCCGACCTTCCAACTTCTCACAAAAAAAAAAAGATCTCGCAAAGCTGGAAGGTCTGATTAAACTTTTTTTAAAACCAGTAGTCTGCTCTGGCTGCTGCTGCGTCACTCTGCCAGTATCAGGGCTCTTTGACTCCATTTTTGCCTGAAAGGGGCTTGAGAAATGACTTTTTCTGGTGAAAACAGAGCCACAAAATGAGGCATGATTACTCCAGAAGCTTGTTTTCACCAGGAAAAAGCCATTTCTCAAGCCCCTTCCTAGCAAAAATGGAGCCAAAGCATGCCTCGCTCTTATTGAGAGCTAGGAAGGGGAATCATGGCTGCTCAGATGCTTGCCGCTGCTGCCAGCTTGGATACAGGTGCAAGAGACTTGGCCCCACAATGCCTCCCCACTCAGTTATTATTTATTATTTAGATTTATATACCACCCTTTCCTGAAGGACTCAGGGCGGTTTACAGGATATTTAAAAGAAAAATCAATACAAAAGTTAAAAACAATTTTAAAAGATTAAATCACTTCCTGAGAGAAAAATAAAAACCCCAGTTAAAGTTAAAAATTCTCAGCCTGGGCCAGAGAGCTCGAAGAGCCAGGTCTTCAGGTCCCGGCGGAATGAACGGAGATTGGGGGCAGTCCTAAGCTCCACGGGCAGTTGGTTCCAAAGGGCAGGCGCGCCCACTGAGAAGGCCCTACCGCGGGTGTTACCCGCTGGCAATCTTTAACCGATGGCACCCTGAGAAGACCCTCCCTGTGGAAGCGCACTGGACAAAGGGAGCTTGATGCTGGCAGCAGGTGTTCCCTCAGATATCCTGGACCCTCGCCATTTAGGGCTTTATAGGTCATCACCAGCACCTTGAATCTCACCTGAAGGGCAACCAGAAGCCAATGAAGCTCACGGAGTAGAGGTGTTACATGGAAGTATCGGGAAAACCCCATCACAACTTGCGCGGCCGCATTCTGCAACAGCTGAAGCCTCCTGGTGGTCCTCAAGGGCAACCCCATGTAGAGAGTGTTGCAGTAGTCTAAATGGGAGGTTACGAGCGCATGAGTGACTGTGCGTAGGGCATCTCGGTCCAGGTAGGTCGCAACTGGCACACCAGGCGAACCTGGGCAAAAGCCCTCCTGGTCACGGCTCCTATGTGATCTTCAAAATTGAGCCATGAATCCAGGAGGATGCCCAAGTTGCGAGCCCTATCAACGGGGGTTAACACCTCACCCTCCATCATTAGAGATGGAATAGTCTGGTTGACCCGAGATGACGGTATGCACAGCCACTCAGTCTTGGCAGGATTGTGACGAAGCCTGTTTCTCCCCATCCAGACCCGGACCGCTTCCAGGCAACGGGACATCACGGCGAGGGCATCGCTGGGTTGGTTCGGGGTGGAGAAAAAAAGTTGGGTATCATCAGCATACTGATGATACCCCACCCCGAAACCACGAATGATCTCACCCAGCGGCTTCATATAGATGTTGAACAGGAGGGGCGAGAGAACCGACCCCTGAGGAACTCCACAAATGAGAGGCCTCGGGGTGGACCTCTGCCCTCCCGTCAACACCAACTCCGAGTGGCCCAGGAGATAGGAGGAGAACCACCACAAAACAGTGCCTCCCACTCCCAAACCCCTGAGACGCTGCAGTAGGATACCATGGTCAATGGTATCGAAAGCCACTAAGAGATCTAATAGGACTAGGACAGAAGAACCACCCCTGTCCTGAGCCCGCCAGAGATCATTCACCAGTGCGACCAATGCTGTCTTCGTGCTGTGCCCAGGCCTGAAACCCGATTGGTACGGGTCCAGATAATCAGTTTCACCTATTGTCTCAGTTGAAGGCTTTGTTACTGCCCTCAAACGAAGGCTGGCGCACGTGAGCAAGCTGGGCATACGGGCCATGGACGGCATTGGTTTCTGCACCTGGATGACTTAGATTCCACATTTTGCCACATAGGCATGTAAACGAAGTAAATACTTCCCCCACCAGAGAATGGAAGCTTCCAGGGGCCATGATCTTTTTTGCAGAGAATTTGTGTTTGAACTTGCACAATATTACGGCATCCAGGAGCTTCCATTGTCAGCACGAAAAGCATTTCCAAGCTGACTCTCCTCTTCCTCAAAGAGAAAGAAACTGTGGCAGAGAGGAGACAGATTTTGCAAGGTAATTGAGTCCAGTGTGGCAGGGAGGGGGAAGCAGTTTAAGTTTATTGAATTTATATACTGCCCTTTTCCTGTAAGACTCAGGGCAGTTTACAAAGTATTTAAAAATATCAATACAATACAAGAGTTAAAAACAATTAAAATAATTAAATTTGATCCCTGAGGGGGAAAAAAAAAAGTTGTGGAGAGTGGGGAGAGGAATAGGATGAAGATTGCAGAGCCTCTGTGGTCGGTGGCTCAAAAGGGCAAACGACTGCTATGGTGCTGAAATAGTTGTAATTTTGGGATTTGCTCGTAAACACTAGGGGGCGCTGATCACATAACTTTGAACAAGCGTTAAGTGAATGCTCATATCTCAGAAATTATCTCTACATATATTGTCTTAGCCCTTGGCAGCATCTGGCTGATTTTACTAGTCTCAAAACCTAAGTAAAATCATACCATTAGTAATTGGATAGTAGAGATCATCAGAAAATTCCAGGGCTATAGACTAAACTGGGGGGGGGGGGGGGAAGAGAAGAGAGACAATATAAGAAAAAGAAATGGAAATTCACTTCCATCTTATACAGTACTTAGGACAAGAGGTTTGCTCAGCCTGAAGCAAACTTATCTTTTTATCTTGCAAGTGTGTTTATAGATATTCCCTTGCAGTTCAACTGAATTAAGTAAATGACTATACCATGATATGTGCATTCCTCTGCATAGTTCCAAGATACGTGGTGAACTTCTTTATTAGGGATGTGGTATGTATCAAGCAAACTTATCAAAGAAGGGGGGGGGGGGAGAATCTAAGCTTCCTTAGATCTATTGCATGGATCCAGAGTGCCACCTATTGTCTCAGAACGAATTTGCAGAACTATAGAAATTCCAGGATCAGACTTTTATATATTGTACATGCAACTGTACATGACTGTGTATAATACATAGATATTAAAGAGCCTGGAGACAGATTTTGGACTTAAAAATATTCTAAAGAATTATCTAGGTATCAAGTCAATAACTTTTCCCATTCAGTAATTCATGCATAATGTTCTTTCATGTATAATTCAGAATTACAAGGGAATGATAAATAAAATAGGAGGAAAAGGTTCTGTATACAAAGCGGTTCTTACATACGCAAGGCCCTAAGCCAAGGATCACCACTTCTACAGGTAACTGATGTATTCCAAATAGCTAGCAGGCTGCACTGTCCAATTAATGTGATGACATTAATGGAAGAGGCAGTATTGATTTATTTGCCCTCTTACTTTTAATTGTTTGAGGGAGGTTGGAGGTTTTAGGTTAGGATGATAAGGGGGAAGGAAGGGTTTTTTACTATTCTTAAAATTCTCCTGCCTTTGGAACAAAATTATATTATTGAAATTCCACCATTTTATCATGGTGTATCAACTGATTTTAAATCATTCAGTGGATAAGAGATGGGAATGGGAGTAGTTTGGGTCCTAATGCTCGCAATCTAAAAGAGAGAAGAAGGCAGAGACAGAAAAATTGCATGTTACGGCTAAACAGCTGCTAGGTGCTTTACCTCATAGAGATGCTTCACTAAACTATTAATTGTGGCTTACAAATCATGCTGGCTGCACTCATTTGACTAAAGTTTGTGAGTGCTAATTGTCTTATATCTATATCACTTTTGGAGTTCAGCACTTAGATCCCAGTATTTCATTCTGACATTGTTCTGCAAAGCTTCTAGGAAGTGTAATATATCAGATAAACTAAATAAGAATGTTTAAAATTTTTAAAACCGATTTTTGTTTGGTGCTAAAAAGGCTTGTCAGGCAGGGTGCTCGCAAGGAGAAAACACAACAGATAAAATTGGGGGGGGGGGGCACAGAGCCCAAAGGAGCTTTCACATTACAACCTGATGGATGGATTGCTTATGTAATCAGAAAGAATAAATACAAAGATTTCTTGTCATTCGGGGCTTCTCTCATTTAGACAAGCCCATCTTTGTCCAGCTGAATAAAAATGTAAAAGCTTAAAGGCAACTTCTGGTTTCCTGTATTTTTTATCAAGCAAAACCTCAGAACTTGCATATCACTTTGGCAAACCAGGCTTCCAGGAGAGGTGCTTGGTTAGTCCTAGGGAGGCTCAGGAAAGGGGAAGGCACCAAACACACTCTGGGATTTCCTGGAGGTGCCTCCCCCCACCTTGACTGTTCACTGTGCTTTTTAACAGGAAACAGGTTTTTTTTCTTCTTTTTGCTTGCCTTTTACTTGGTTTCTGCATACTCAGGAGGGCTAAAGATAAGGTAAGATACAAAGATACACATTGCTTTGTTGCACCGGCTTGCCTGGGGGAGTGTGTGTATGTGTGTAAAAGTGTGTCTGTTTCCTTGAATCATTTCCCACCATTGACCAGAGCTGGGCGGAAGGGTTTGCCTCAGCCGCCCCTAGACCCCCCTCATATCTCGGGGGGTGGTGGTTAAATAGCAAGGGGCGCTAACCTTGTACTCTCATGCTCCAACGGGTTGTGAGTGTTGAACCTGTGGCTGCTCTGAGGTTTGTGGTTGCTCCTTATATATATTTCCCATTGTTGTAGGTGTGATACTGATCTTAGCCGAAGGTCAATGGATCTCTTGTGGCCCAACAGGCTGTGCAAGTGGTGTGAGTGACTTGAATACATAGGCTCAGCCCCAGGAAAATCAGTTAGAATGAATAAAAAGAAGCAATATGCCCTCAGCTCCCTTGAGTGTGTCATAAGGAACTTTGGTAAGTTTAAAACCCGTTGGTATGTGAAATTGAAACTCTAATTAAGTACAGTGCCCTCTGTCACCAGGACATACCCACTGTTTCACCCACAGGGGGATCCATAAATTTGGGAGTTTTTGAAATCATGGGAGACTATGCTTAAAGAGACATGGATCATGATCAACTTAATGTGCACATTTTTGGACCTTACACAAGAATAAGCAGGTACTTAAAAACTGAGTTGTGGTGACCTTCCGCAGCACCATCTTTTCCTGCTTTAGCTTCTGCTCCACCACCCTAAAAGGGGATCTACTCCCTCGAAGGGCAGGTAGCCATTGGAAGGGGACACTAATAAGGTTCTGGTTAGATGTCCTTCTCCACATCTAGCCTTTATGCATGGGAGGACTGATTGGGTTGTTACACTGAAACCCCTCACAAATATTCTGAATTGGTTCTGTCCATTATTTGAACTTATACCACTAACTGGGCAGACCTCCAAGCCATCCTCAATGTTTTTTTAACAACAAAGGAAGGGCATCTAGTAGGAAATGCTGCTAAAAAGAAAGGAAGGTCCTTTATTTGCAACTTAAAAGGTTTCCAAGACATTATTGTCAGTGCATTGGAGATTGCCCTCCATAAACAGAAAATTTGTTCTATGTTCTAAATTCTGTAGCATTATATTGATTTACACATTGTATCAACCATGTTAGTTCATATAAACAAGTGGTCTGAAGTCAGGTAGCAACTAAATTGAATTAACTTAATAAATATTTCATAAGAAGGGATTAGAAGTTCAATATTATGATTATGATATTTAGGTAGGGGACCAGATTGGATCCTACGAATTAAAATGGATGCTATACTTTATCTTCATACATTGGAGGTCTGAGCAGTTGGAAAGAGTATACTAACTGTTCTATAGGATAGGAAGAAGCTTCAGCAACAATTAATTGTTTCACTTTACATAACTTGATAACTAATGGACCATGGAGGGGAAACAGCTTTTTGCTGCATTTATTAATTTGGGATGCTGGCAGACTAAATTAGTAAGAGTAAGAAAAACCAGAAAAATCCTATTTTTTGTTACTGACCTATTTACAAAAACAGAAACATATTTGCCTGAGGTCTTATCACAAAAGATAAGAAATTAATCACAGATATATCTTGGTTTCCATTTTATTTAATTGTTAACCTAAGGTTTAATTCTGACTATGTATGTTCACAAGACTTAGTGGTCAATGTGCTGGTCTAAGGCCTGAAGGAATTCAGATTCCACCCTCAGTCATGAAAGTGGAAGTGAATTTAAGCCAATCAATCTCTCAAGCTAACACATCTGATGTGCAGAGAAAATGAAGAGAGATCCTTTGTTTGTTTGTTTATTGCCAAGCAACTCTGGCCAGCTTACATCATAAAAGAACAATACACAACTATGAAAAACATTCAGGAATAAAAATTAAAATATTAACATTGTTTTGGATCCATATAACATGCCCACCAAAACCCACATTTACAATGAAAATAGCTATTGCCCAGTTTCAGCTTGAAGAATTGTAGATGGAAATGCCATTCAAAATGGTCATTAAATAATACAGGTAATCCACATCTACTTATAAACACAATTGGGATCAGAATGTCTGTTACAAGGCAGTTGTTAGGTGAGTCACACCCAATTGTACAATCTTTTTTTCCCAAAAGTTGATAAGTGAATCACTGCAATTGTTTAGTGCAGAGATCCTGAACCTTTCCACCTTGACAGCCCAGAAGAGAGGAGCAGGGAAATGTGTATGCACACGGCCTGCACCTGTGCAAACGGGCATGCAAACAGCAGTACTAGGGCACATGCATGCTCAAGTGGACCGCATGCACCCACAGTGGGGCACAGTGCCCGTGCAGATGCACAAATGGGCCACTGGCACCCATGCAAATGGGCCATTGGTGCCCGTGTGCATGAGCAAACAGGCCGCTAGCCCCCGTCTGATGTTGGTGGGCGGTGCTAGTATACCCGCACATGCACAAATGAGCTGCTAGTGGTGCTATGAGTGGGGGAGGCTTGCCAGCTATTACTGTGGCCTAATGGCCAAGGCCGGTACTAGGCCACAGACCATAGGTTGGGGACCCTTGGTTTAGTGAATCACACTGTCATTAAGCAAATTCAACTTCCCCATTGACTTTGCTTGTTAGAAACCAGCTGAGAAGATCAGAAATAGTTATCCCAGGAATTTGCAATCATCAAAAATACATGCTGATTTCCAAGCATCTGAACATTGATTACATTGATTACATGCCACACTGGTTGTAAGTCACTTTTTTCAATGCTGTTCTAGCTTCAAACAGTCATTAAATGACTGTTTTTAAGTCAAGACTATCTATAATGAAGAAAGAAGAAATAATCTTGTTATTTCCTAAGTACCCAGATTGCTTGGCCAGGTTGCAAGCTGATACAGAGAGAGTGCCATAAGTATATCCAGTATGAGATACAGTTTAGAACTAATGGAGGAGAATATTTGTAGCTCAGGGTTCAAATGAGGGGTCCTTGGTGTTCTCTGAGCTTGCTTGCTTTCTTGCAGACGTTTCATTACCCTAACTAGGCAACATCATCAGTGCTAATTGATAGCACCACCTCCAGTTAGTCTTTCAAAACATTTATTTTTAAATAATATTTTATTAGTTTTACAATTCATAGGTGCTTGATAAACAACATGTTGTCTGGGTCCATTTGTTTTACTTGATAATATATATTAAATTCCTAATCTCTACCCTGTTTTTCCAGTCATAGATAAAACACATCCCATATTTGAAAATATTCTGTATCTTCTTTTCTTTAATCTTCAGCATAAGTCTATCCATTTCTGCACAGTCCAGTATTTTCTTGATTATCTCTTCTTCATACGGCGTTTCTTCATTTTTCCCGTGCTGAGCAAATACAATTCTTGCTGCTGTTAATACATGCAACATTAAATACACATTTTCTTTATCATATTTTTCTGATATTATACCTAATAAAAATAGTTCCGGTTCAAAATCTACATGTTTTCTTAACATATTTTCTAACCAAATATATATTTTTGTCCATTTTTTTTTTGCTTTAGGGCACATCCACCAAAGATGATAGTATGTGCCTGATTTTTACTTACACTTCCAACAGTTACTAGACATGTTTTTAAACATTTTTGCTAATCACAAAGGTGGTAAATGCCATCTATAAAACATTTTATATACATTTTCTTTATAGGCAGTTGCCATTGTCAATTCTGAGTTTCTTTCCCAAAGATTTTGCCATTTTTCTAATTTATATTGTGCCCAATTTTTTTTGCCCATGTTATCATTGTTTCTTTCACTTGTTCATCTTCCATTTTTAAATTTAATAGAAAATTATACAGTTTCTTGATCAACTTTTTGTCTGATGTCAACAATACTCGATCAAACATTATCTGGTCTTTATAAAAGCAATATATTTTAGCATTTTTCTCATGCCTCATTTGTATTTGCAACTGAGGCCACAGTGATAAATCAATACCCTGATCTTCCAAATCTTGTTTAGATTTTAATTTCTCTTCAGTATTCAAATCTTTCAAAACATTTTCCTCTTTCTCCTTCTCCATGATCTTTCTCTCATTGAATCAGTACTGTTCTCTTTCCTTTCTTGTTTTCCAGGAAGCCCTTAGGCACCCATATGTGGCTCATTCTAAGATCAAGTTCAAGGAGAATTAACCTGTTCTGCAATGCTCAACGGAGAGTGCAAAACTTGGGTTGAAACTAAACATTAAGAAAACCAAGATCATGGCATCTGGCCCTCTCAATTCCTGGCAAATAGATGGGGAAGAAATGGAGGTAGTGACAGATTTTATTTTCCTGGGTTCCAAGATTACTGCATATGGGGACTGTAGCCAAGAAATTAAAAGACGCTTGCTCCTTGGGAGGAAAGCCATGGCAAATCTAGACAGCACACTAAAAAGCAGAGACATCACCCTGTCAACAAAAATCCGTATACTCAAGGCTATGGTCTTCCCAGTTGCAATGTATGGCAGTGAAAGCTGG
>JAKJMR010016981.1:0-39774 GCA_024449315.1 Daboia siamensis
CAGAGTAATTTTAAAGAAACTGAGCTGCCCACCTATATGACAAATTATTGAAATGCAAATTCCACCAGGAAAATATAGACTATCTGGATTATTGCATATTTTATTTATTTTATTTTATTGAATTTATATACCACCCTTTCCCGAAGGACTCAGGGAAAGGCATCGATGCCACACAGGGCATCGAAATGGACCCTGAGAAGGTCAGGACAGTACTAGAATAGGCACCACCCTGCACAAGGAAGCAATTGCAAAGCTTCCTGGGCTTCACAAACCTTTACCGCCAATTCATCCCTTTGTTTGCCCAAATAGCCCTGCCCATCACAAACTTGTTAAAAATGGGGGGGGGGGGGAAACACAGTGAAACCCAGCCAGCCACTGAAATGGACAATGGAATGCAAAGCGGTGTTTGAGAGATTAAAAAGACTCTTTTCTGCCGAACCGGTACTGAGGCATGCAGACCCAGATAAACCTTTTGTAATACAGGTGGACGCAAGCGATGTGGCAGTGGGGGCTGTACTATTACAAGAAAACAATGAAGGGGAACTGTAACCATGCGTTTACACATCCAGGAAACTCTCAGAGACAAGCAATGCTGGGCCGTGTGGGTAAAAGAAGGGTACGCTGTGAGATGGTTGTTACTCACATGGTGCCATTTCCTTGAAGGGAATAAAATCCCTTTCCAGGTCTGGATGGATCACAAAAATTTGGAAGCACTAAAAACATCCAGAAAGCTCACCCCTAAGCAAGCCCGCTGGTCCCAGCACTTTCGCCAATTCTGCTTTACACTCAAACAATTGCCGGGGGAAAAGAACTTCCTGGCAGATGCACTGTCTCACATGCCCCAATATAACAGCACGCAAGGCACCAGTCCCAAACCACAACTGGCAGCAACCAAATCAGCAGGGCATTTTGGATGTGTAAAAACACTACTTTTAATCAAAAGACAATTTTGGTGGCCATCCATGAAAAAGACATAAAAAACTACATGGCCAGCTGCCCAACTTGCATAGCTGCTAAGAGATTGCAAGGGAAATTGCTCCAATTGCTACAACTAGTGGCGAATCCCTCAGCCCCATGGAAAGAAATATCCAGGAATTTTATAGTGGAGTTACCAGAAAGCAATGGAAACAATGTCATCTGGGTGGTTACGGACCTGTTTTCAAAACAAGTGCACTTTATCCCTTGCCAAAAAATCCCTACCAAAAAAATCTTAGCGAAACTATTTGTGCAGCACATCTACAGATTGCATGGGACATCCCAACACTTTCATATCAGATAGGGGAGTGCAATTCACATCAGAGTTTTGGAAAGAATTTTTATCCCTCTTAGGAACCACCCAAGGATTGTCATCTAGTCATCATCCTCAGACTAATCGATCGACTGAATGATCGAACTCAGTACTTGAGCAATATTTAAGGTGCTTTATTAATTTCCAGCAAACGAATTGGATGGACCTACTTTCTTTGAGCAGAAGTTGCCTACAACAATGCAGTCCACTCCATCACAGGCTACACTCCCTTTCAAGTAGCCACCGGTCAAAGTTTCAACCCTATGCCAGAACTAACCCCAAACAAATCAGCAATCCCATCACTGAAAGAATGGGTATCCCAATTACAAAACACCTGGCCAGTGCTTAGGAAAACTAGACCATGGCTTTTCAACCTTTTCACCCATTGTACCACTTTTAGGATATGGCAACATCCGAGTAACACCAGTCACCTAGCAAGGTGTCAAAAATTTGATGATAAAAAAAGGGGAAAAAGTGATGAAGTACAGGTAGTCCTCGACTTACAACAGTTCACTTAGTGACTGTTCGAAGTTACAATGGCACTAAAAAAAAGTGCCCCCCAAGCCACAGCTGAGCAAGATACATGCCTGCCCGCCCAGCGGCGCTCTTCCTCCTGTCTGAGGTTTTCATTGTTGTAAGCATTTCTGTTGAGGATTGGCAGTGGGGGTGGGGTGGGGTGGGTGTTTGCTTTTTATTCCCCCCCTTCTGCTGGGTGGTTGCTGCAGGTTTTGGTCACTTCACATTACCTTTGGACACAGTGACCATCATAAATATGAATCAGTTGCCAAGCATCTGAATGTAAATCACAAGACTCTGGGGATGCTGCAACATTAAAAAGTTTAAAGGGAGAAATAAGGAGTATACATACGAAGCTCCAGGAAATGCAGACAATGGTAGTGAGTCAAGAGGAACGGATCCAGGTGGTAGAAACTAGAATGGATAAGACAGATGTAAAAGTGGAAAGTATGGAACATCGGCTGATGATAGCTAATAAATGCCTGGAGGATGAAATAATTGCCATCAAATTAGATAAATCAGCCTTCTTCCTACGTTTACAAAATATTGAAGAGGACCGAGAGGAGCAGTTGGAAACCATTGTGACAGAGATTTTGGCTGGAGTGCTTGAGGTGAACTCACAAGAGATGTTGAGGGATATAGATGATGTATTTCGGGTTTACACTAGTTATGCACATCGAAACAAACTCCCGAGAGAGATACATGTCCGACTGAATAAAACATCAGTGCGGGAGCAGGTCCTAAGGAAAGCAAGAGAGAAGACTATATCCTTTAAAGGAAGATCAGTAATTATTCTTAAGCAGCTACCAAGAAGAGTAAGAGATCAGAGGAAAAAATATGATTTCCTAACAACTCAGTTTAGGAAATTTGACATTCGCTACCGATGGCTGATTCCAGAGGGATTGGCTTTTATGTGGCAGGACAAGAGATATCATATTGATAACTTACAGGATGCCCATGTATTTTTTGAATCTCAGTTCAATCAGGAGAGTGAGGAGGAGTTAGAAGGCAAAAGCCAGGAAGAAGTTCAATTGGATTCCAAGGGGAGAAGTGGAGGATTAAAAGAAAAGAAGAGTATAGATAAGGAAGATGCTGGGGAATTGGGAGGCTCGGGCCCTCAAATGGAGACACGGTTAGCAAAAAAATAAAGAATACAGCGAAGCAGTGACATTCAGGAAGAGGTTCGCCTTTTTTCTGTCAATATTAACGGTCTTAATGCTCCTACTAAGAGGAAAAAAACTTGGTCCAAACTTTGTAAATTAAAATATGATATAATTTGTATCCAGGAAGTCCATATTATTAAAAGCCAACAGAATGTACTAGCGTGTCCAAAATTGGGGGAAGTTTTTGTGTCCCTGGCAGAACAAAAGAAAAGGGGAGTAGTGATTTACGTCCGGCGAAATATTGAGGCCCACTGGGTGTATTCAGATACAGAAGGTAGAGTAGTGATGGTAGAACTTCGATTGGCTCAGAAGAAAATCTTATTGGTAAATGTGTATGCACCAAATTGTAATCAGTGTGCCTTTTTTCAAGGTTTATATAAAGTAATAGCAGGGTTAGAATACGAGCATATATGCATCGTAGGAGACTTCAACGCAATAGTGGCAGGCAGGCTTAAAGTTTTCTTAAGAGAATTTATACATCCAGATCAGAATGGGTTTCTTCCAAATCGGCAAATAAGAAATAATTTGAGAATAGTGATGAATACGTTGGAATATTATGAGATGCACCCTAGCAAACAGTTGGCAATGATGTTTCTTGATGCTCAGAAAGCATTCGACATGGTTAGTTGGGAATTTTTAATATGTCAGATGATTAAAATGGGATTTGGACCAAATTTTGTAAGAGCTATAAAACAATTTACACTACGCAATCTGCCCGAGTATTATTCAATGGTGAAATGACTGGGAAAATTGATATACAAAAAGGTACGAGACAGGGATGCCCCCTTTCACCTCTACTGTTTATTCTGACTTTAGAACCACTATTGATTATAATTAGGCAAAATAATAATATTAAAGGATTAAAAATAAATGATCAGCAATATAAGCTTCAAGCTTTTGCTGATGACTTAGTTTTTATTTTGGAAGACCCATTGGAATCAGGCCCTAAATTATTGGAGGAAATTAGTGCCTTTGGAGAAGTAGCAGGTTTAAAGATTAATCGAGATAAAACTAAATTTTTGGTAAAGAATATTGGAACTGAATCCAAGGTACAATTACAAGAGATGATGGGGATCCAAATAGTTAAAAAAGTTAAATATTTAGGTATTTGGCTATCTTCAAGGTGTCCATCTATAAAGGAAATAAATTATCAAAAATTGATGACTGAGATGGAGAAGAAATTAGACAGCTGGAAAAACATTCAACTCTCAATCCTAGGACAAATCGCAGTGATTAAGACTCATATTTTGCCAAAGTGGTTATACCTATTCCAAACTGCTCCTGCAAAACTAGATAAGAAATTTTTTAAAAAACTAGAACAGATAGTTGGTAGATTCATATGGAATAATCGAAAGCCCCGTATTAAAAGAAGAACGCTACAGGAGCACAAAACAAGGGGAGGACTGGGGCTCCCACATTGGGAGCTGTATTACCATGCCTCTGCCTTGGCTTGGATTAGGGACTGGGTTGTGTTATCTAGAAGGAGGGTGTTAACTATTGAAGGATATAACTTAACACAGGGATGGCATGCCTATCTCTGGCCAAGGAAGGATAGTCACTATAAAGTTTTCTCTAATCATTATATTAGGGATGTATTGATAAACTCTTGGCGTATGGTGAGAGGGTGGATCTATAGAAAGATACCTGGCTGGTTTACTCCTTTGGAAGCTGTAACTTATTCAACGTTACACAATCCAGACAGAAACTATAGGTATAAAGATCTCATAGATCTGAGAGGCAATCTTAAATCCAGGGAGGAGTTACATTCTGGGGGTATAGAGTTGGATTGGTGGTCGTATTCTCAAATGAGCTCAAGGTTTAATAGGGATAAGCAGGAATTTGGAATCAATATAATCCCACAAGAATTAGACAAGATTTTATGAGGAAGTGATGCTAAATTTTTATCTAAGACTTATAATCTACTTTTGTTCCATGGGATGGAAGGGGGAACAATAAATGACGTAATGATTGCCTGGGGGAGAAATATTGGTCGCACTATAGAATTAGAAGAGTGGGAACAAATTTGGGAGAAAAATATAAAATTAACGTTAGCAACGTCATTTAAAGAAAATATGTACAAGATGTTATATAGATGGTACTTAGCTCCCGCACGAATTTCAAAAATGTTTCCCAATGCAAATGACAAATGTTGGAAATGTGGTTCTGCCAGGGGCACTTTCTACCATCAATGATGGACTTGTCCAAAGGTTAGGCGTTACTGGACCAATATAAAAAATTGGTTATTTCAAATAACAGGATATGATCTTCAATTGGACCCAACTATTTTCCTCTTGGGGATGAAGCCACAAGAAGTACCAAAAATTTTTGGTATCTAGTAATACATATTACAACAGCGGCGCGTATGATTTATGCGCAATATTGGAAGACGAAGGAAATCCCAACGGACTACCAAGTAATAGAGAAAGTATTACTATGCGCAGAGTCAGATCGAATAACATATATTCTCAAAGGGAAAAGTGAATCACTTTTCAATAAAAGTTGGGACTCCTGGTATTCATGGTTACAAAATAGAATATTTAATCTCAACGGGGGAAATACCAGATGATTGTGTATTATTATTCAGGTATAGAATCTGGAGATATATACAATTATAGATTTCTAGTATTTGGTAATTAAAGTTTACTTAGCCTGGGATGCACGAGAAAAAGAAATTAGGGGTACTATGACACTCCCCGGTCCTGTCTAATGTTGTTGTTTTTGTTTTTTCTGGTGTCTAGGATGTTTTGGTGTTTTTCTATTTGATGCACTTTTCTGTACTTTGTAATATTCTTGTTTTTTTATTTAAAATTTGTTTAATAAAATTTATATATATAAAAAAAGAATGTAACCTCCATGCCTGGTTTACTTCTACAATTCCCAGAGGAAGGTGTGAAGAGCCATCAACCATTGCTGTGTGATCTGGAGATGGGCAGATGTTATTTCCCCTTTTCCCATGATGGACCTAAAACCTGGGGATTGGTTGTCCCACACTGGCCGGATGGACTATGGGGTGGGGTCTTGCTTGGGGATACCTTAAGCCAGACATGTCAAACACAAGGCCCGCGGGCCACAAACGGCCCGCCACATGATTGAATCCGGCCCGCACAACTCTCCCAGAAATTACAAAGGTCCGGCCCCCACCACCTTGGCGCCGGCCCGGGTGAGCACTTGGTCAGTAGGAGGCAAGTGCACGTGGGCTGGTGGAACCCAGCAGCATTTGCAGCTCATTAGTCTCCTGCGGCTCCCAAAAAAAAGTGGAGGACGAGGAGGTAGGAGGGAGTGAGGTGGGACACTGGGGGGAGGACGAGCAACACCCAGCCGGTGAGGGGGAGAGGTACCCAGGCAGGAAGGCAGACTTGAGGCGGCCAGAGAAAGAGCCACAGATGGCTCCTTTGCTGGGTGCTGCTGAGGGTGAGCAGAGGCGCCCAGCCTGGATCCTGCAAGGCCTGGCTGAGGCGCGCCCCCAGCAGTGGAGCTGCTCCAGCTCCTCTGCCGGGCTTGTTTTGCATGCAAGCTACTTTGCCTGACGCTGCTGGGGGCGCGTCTCGGCCGGGCCTTGCAGGATCCAGGCCATGCACCTCTGCTTGCCCTCAGCAGCACCCGACAAAGTAGCTCGCATGTGAAACAAGCCTGGCAGAGGAGCTGAAGCAGCGAGCAGAGGCGCCCCGCCCAGATCCTGCAAGGCCCTGGCCGAGACGCGCCCCCAGCAGCGGAGCCACTCCAGTTCCTCTGCCGGGCTTGTTTCGCGTGCGAGCTACTTTGCCGGCCGCTGCTGAGGGAAGATCTCTGGAGAGGAGCATAAGGTGGCAGGGAAGCTGCATGAGGGAAGGCTGCCCCAACAAACCAGGATCCTTACCACGCATGAATGGAAATGGGGATTCCCTTTCAAGAAGGGCCAGCCTCCCTCATGCAGGACTGGGAAGTGCTGCTCCCTGCCTTCTCTTGCTCTCCAGAGATCTGTCAAGACAGAAGAAGGAACACACACACACACACACACACACACACACACACACACACACAGCACACACACACACTCCAAGCTTGGAGACTAGGAGGCTATCTACATCTGAGCTAACAAACTACCAATCATGCCGGGGCTTGGGAAGAAGTCCCTTTCCATCCTCTGCACATGCTTGGCTGCAGATGTTTGGGGAGGTGAAGAGCTTGTGGGGCAGTGAGATGTCCCCACATCAAATTAGCTGGTGCAACTTGCTGTCTCTTGACCCAGGCATTTCGAGTAAGCTGCGCTGAGTGAGCAGCATTGAGCTGGCCACACCCACCCGGTCACGCCCACTTGGTCACGCCTACCTGGCCACGCCCACCCGGCCCCCCGAGGGCAACCATAATGCTGATGTGGCCCTCAATGAAATTGAGTTTGACACCCCTGCCTTAACCTATCGTTCTATGTGGGAAATCTCAGATTCTGTCTATTATTCCTGCTATCAACTATTCTTAATAGAGGTTCCTGTTGGAAGAATTCGCTTCCAAGAGTTCTGCTTACTTAAGATGTGGGATTGAAGTGGGTCCTGACAACAATTCTTATTCTAAATAAATTCTATACTCAGTAAGGAGGCTTTGATTATGCTATGTCAGTTCATACACATAAGCCAAACACCCTTGTGCCTTTATAAAATACAGTATACAGTGCAAAACTATATACAGACACATGTTAGAAATACAGCTACAAAGTAATATGCTGTTGTTTGTGTGTTTGTGCATTTTTTGAACTTTATAAATGTGATCCAGAAAATTTGAACTATGGCTCTAATTCTAATCAAAGTAAATGAAGCTACTTACATGTAATCCTTGATACCATGGAATCATGGTATCCAATTTTGGCTGGAGGTATTATGTCATGTTGTCTCCCTTGAGGACTTCTGTATCCACCACTATGTTTTTTTTTTTTATTGAAAAGTTTTTCAATACATTTTATCTTTAACATCCCATCCCCCACCCCCTCCCTCCCTTCCCAACCCTATCCCACCCTCTCACCCTCCCCTTCCCCCCTCCCCCCTCCCCGACTTCCCAGAGCTAAATACAAGGTATAAAAGTAAAAAAAAAAACAATCATAAACTCCCATATACTAATAACAATAAACTATTAAGTCTCTCGCACTTTAGCTCTTATAAGTTGACTACAAGCAATATACTTATTCAAATGCTAAATGAAACTTTTTAGTCCCATATTTATTCTGAATGTAATCAATCCATTTTTTCCACTCCACAACATATTGTTGTTGCGAATGGTCCTTCAAATATGCTGAAATCTTCGCCATTTCCGCCAGGTTGGAAACTTTTAAAGTCCATTCCTCTATAGTCGGCAGTTCTTCCTTCTTCCCGTATTGCCCTATTAAAAGTCTCGCTGCCGTAATTAAGTTCAGCATCAAATTAGTGTCCACCACGTTAGTATCGGTAATAATGCCCAGTAAGAACAATTGCGGACAAAACTTTATCCTTTTCTTAAATATCTTCTGCATATTCCACCAGATCTTAATCCAAAATGCTTTGATCTTTTTACAAGTCCACCATATATGAAAGTACGTTGTGTCTTCACCGCCACATCTCCAACATTTAGGCTGATAATTCGGATACATACTTGCTAACTTTTTAGGATCTAAATGCCACCTATAAAACATTTTATAAAAGTTTTCTCTTAAATTTTGAGCTTGCGTAAATTTTACATTTCTCACCCAGATCTTTTCCCAAGTGTCCATTGTGATAACTTCCTGAATATTCTGTGCCCATTTTATCATACAATCCTTAACAATTTCTGTTTCTGAGTCAATCTCTATCAATGCAAGATATATCCGTTTGATATGTGCTGGGCCCTGATTTCTAATTTGCTTTACCAAATTTTCATCATCCATTAGAAAACCAATTTTCTGATCCTCTTTCCACCTGGCTTGTAATTGCCCATATATCCACCACTATGTTAAGTCAGTACTGTCTTCTCAACAATCATCATTGTTCCTGATGGGGCTAGTTTAATATTTATTTTCTAAATGATATTTATACTTCTAAAATCCTCAGTCTACCTCTAAACTGCTGATTTTTCTTTCTACTATATAAAATATATAATGGAAATAAATAAGAAAGACAACAGATTTTGCCAAGAATAGGACATGGAACTGAAATTTCTACTGAATACAGCAATGAAATAACAAGGTTAAATTAAACTTGAATGTACACACTTATACAAGATTGTTCCAAAAGAAAAGGGAATAGGCACCTGTTGTCCTCTAGATATTGTTGTTGTTGTTATTAGCTGCGAAGTCATGTCCAGCTACCCCATGGACAACGTTCCTGCAGGCCTTCCTGTCCTTTACCATCTTCTGGAGTCCATTTAGGCTCACGCCTACTTAGTGACTCAGTGACTCCATCCAGCCACCTCATTCTCTGTCGTCCCCTTCTTCTATTGCCCTCAATCTTTCCCAGCATTAGGCTCTTCTCCAGTGAATCCTTTCTTCTCATTAGGTGGCCAAAGTATTTGAGTTTGAACTTCAGGATCTGGCCTTCTAAAGAGCAGTCAGAGTTGATCTCCAGGACTGACTGGTTTGATCACCTTGCAGTCCAAGGGATTCGCAGGAGTCTTATCCAGTACCATAGTTCAAAGGCCTCAATTCTTTGGCACTCAGCTTTTCTTATGGTCCAACTTTCACTGCCATACATTGCAAGTGTGAAGATCATAGCCTTAACTATACGCACTTTTGTTGACAGGGTGATGTCTCTGCTTTTTAGTGTGCTGTCTAGATTTGCCATAGCTTTCCTCCACAGGAGCAAGCGCCTTTTAATTTCTTGGCTACAGTCCCTATCTGCAGAGATCTTGGAGCCCAAGAAAATAAAATCTGTCACTACCTCCATTTCTTCCCCATCTGTTTGCCAGGAATTGAGAGGGCTGGATGCCATGATCTTGGTTTTCTTTTTTTTTCTTGAAAAGTTTTACAAAATTTTAATAATAAAACCCCCCCTCCCCATCAATCCTCTCCCCTTCCCTCCCCCCCCCCCCGGACTTCCCAAAGCAGAATACAGGGTATTACATATAGCAATCTTATGCAAACATAAGCTAAATATCTAATGTTAACAAACCTTCCACCCTTTAACTCCCTTATAACAAAACAAAAGTAATTATGATAACATTTCTATAATTGTTAAGAATTATTCATATGCTGTTTGAAACTTTTTAGTCCCACATTTGTTCTGAATATAATCAATCCATCTTTTCCATTCCAAAATATATTTTTCTTGTGACTGTTCTTTCAAATATGCTGAAACTTTTGCCATTTCAGCTACGTCCATTACTTTAAGTATCCATTGTTCTATTGTAGGTAAATCATCTTTCTTACAATGTTGTGCCACCAACAGTCTGGCTGCTGTTATTAAGTGTAACATTAATTTAGTTTATATAACAGTACAATCAGAAATAATCCCCAATAAGATTAGCTGCGGAGTAAATCTTATTTTTTCCTTAAAAACTTTCTGAAAAATCCACCATATTTTTATCCAAAAGGCTTTAACATTTTTACATGTCCACCGTATATGATAATAAGTTGCCTCTTCACTATCACATCTTCAACACTTAGGTGGTTTATTTGGATACATACATGCTAACCTTTTAGGATCTAAATGCCATCTATAAAACATCTTGTAAAAATTCTCTCTTAAGTTTTGTGCTTGTGTAAATTTTACATTTCTAACCCAAATTTTTCCCCAAGTATCCATCATTATGGGCTCTTGAATATTCTGAGCCCATTTTATCATACAATCTTTACCTAACTCCGATTCTGAATCAATCTCTATAAGAGCATTATATAACCTTTTTATATGCGATTGACTTTGATCTCTAATTTGCTTTATCAAATTTTCATCAACTTTTATTATACCAATTTTCTGATCTTCTATCCATCTAGCTTGTAATTGTATAAACTGAAACCAAGTCTGTACTATCTTTTCTTCCTTTAAAACATTTAAAGGTTTCAGTTTCAAAATATTCCCTTTCATCCTAAGAAGTTCTTTATAAGTAATCACATCTTGTTTATGCTCCACATTTATATTTCCTATTGCATATGTAGGTATTGCCCATATAGGTATTTTGTTATTTAATATATATTGGTACTTTTTCCAAACTCAGAGCAAAGCGTTCCTTAAGATATGAGTCTTAAAAATATTATCCACATTTTTGTCATAAAATAAATACGCATGCCATCCATACAATAAATCATACCCCTCAATATTCAATATTTTTTCATTTGTTAAATTGAACCAATCACTAATTGTTGATAACACAACTGCATCATAATATAATCTCAAATTGGGCATCTTCAAACCCCCTCTCTCATGTGCATCTTGCATTATTTTAAGATTTACTCTCGGTCTTTTCCCTGCCCAGATAAATTTATTAATACCTTTTTGCCACTCATTTAAATTTGCATCTTTCTTAAGTATTGGTATCATTTGGAACAAAAATAAAATTTTGGTAAGACATTCATCTTCACGGCTGCTATTCTCCCCAACCAAGACAATTGTAATTTTTTCCAACTATCAATCTCCTTTTGTACTTTTTGCCATAACAATTCATAATTGTTTTTATATAATTTCACATTCAGTGCTGTGATATATACCCCCAAGTATTTAACCTTTTTTACTATTTCAAATCCTGTTGATTTTTCTAACGCTTCTCTTTGTTTTATGGTCATATTTTTTGTTAATATTTTAGGTTTTTGCTTATTAACTTTAAATCCAGAAACTTGTCCATATTGTATTATCACATCCAATAATTCTAAAACCGATTGAATAGGTTGAGTTAAAGTAACAACCAAGTCATCTGCAAATGCTCTCAATCTATAATCTTGATGCCTAATTTTAATTCCCTTTATCTTATTTGATTCACGTATTTTAATCAATAATATTTCCAGTGTTAGAACAAACAACAATGGTGATAAAGGGCATCCCTGCCTTGTTCCTTTTTCAATTTTACAAATTTCTGTTAAATTACCATTAACAATTATTTGTGCCGTTTGCTTTTGATATATTGTTTTAATAGCCTGTAAAAAATAATCCCCAAATTCCATCTTTTCTATTACTTTCAATAAAAATTGCCAATTCAATTGATCAAAAGCCTTCTCTGCATCTAAAAATATCAATGCAACAGAGACTTGGTTGTTTCTTTCCAAATATTCCAATAAATTAACAATTTGTCTTACATTGTACTTCATTTGTCTACCAGTTATAAACCCCGACTGATCATTATGTATCACTTGTTGAATTACATTCATTATTCTATTTGCCAATACTTTAGCAAATATCTTATAATCAGTGTTTAAAAGAGATATTGGTCTATAATTCTTTGGTTGACTAAGATCTTGATCCTCCTTTGGAATCAATGTTATGAAAGCTGTTCTCCATGATGTGGGCACTACTCCCCCAAGTTGAATTGTTCTAAATAAGTCCTTCAAAGGCTCCACCATTTCTGACTGCAAATTTTTATAATAACTAGCTGTCAATCCATCTGTCCCTGGTGATTTACCCAATTTCAACTGTTTAATTGCTAAAACAATCTCTTCAGAAGTTATTAACTGATTCATTCCATCCCACTGCTCTTGAGTAACCTTAGACAGACAAATGGCTGTCCAGTCTCTTCTTAAAAACTTCTAGTGTTGGAGCATTCACCACTTCTGGAGGCAGGTTGTTCCACTGGTTAGTTGTTCTAACAGTCAGGAAGTTTCTCCTTAGTTCTAGGTTGCTTCTCTCCTTGACTAGTTTCCATCCATTGCTTCTTGTCCTGCTTTCAGGTGTTTGGAGAATAGCTTGGCTCCCTCTTCTTTGTGGAGGCCCCTGAGATATTGGAACACTGCTATCATGTCACCCCTCACCCTTCTCTTCATTAAAGTACACATACCCAATTCCAGCAACCGTTCCTTATATGTTTTAGCCTCCAGTCTCCCAATCATCTTTGTTGCTCTTCTCTGTACTCTTTCTAGAGTCTCAACATCTTTTTTACATCGTGGTGACCAAAACTGGATGCAGTATTCCAGGTGTGGCCTTACCAAGGCATTGTAAAGTGGTATTAGTACTTCACGTGATTTTGATTCTATTCCTCTGTTAATGCAGCCTAGCACTGTGTTGGCTTTTTTGGCAGCTGCAGCACACTGCTGGCTCATATTTAAGTGATTGTCCACTAGGACTCCGAGATCCCTCTCACAGTTACTACTATCGAGCAAGGTACCACCTATACTATACCTGTGCATTTGATTTTTCCTGCCTAAATGCAGAACCTTACTTTTTTCACAATTGAATTTCATTTTGTTAGATAGTGCCCAGTGTTCGAGTCTGTCCAGATCCTCCTGTATCTTAAGCCTATCTTCTGGAGTATTGGCTATTCCTGCCAGCTTGGTGTCATCTGCAAATCTGATGAGTTCCCCATCTATCCCCTCATCCAAATCGTTGATGAAAATGTTGAAGAGCACTGGGCTCAGAACAGAGCCCTGGGGCACCCCACTACACACTTCCTTCCATGTAGATGCAGTTCCATTGAGGACCACACGCTGAGTACGGCCTGTCAGCCAGCTATGAATCCATCTGGTGGTGATGCTATCTAACCCACATTTTTCTCTCTTATCAAGTAGTAGGTTGTGATCTACTTTATCAAATGCCTTACTGAAGTCCAAGTAAATTATATCTACAGCATTCCTCTGGTCCACTAGTTTTGTCACTTGGTCAAAGAATGCAATAAGGTTTCTCTGGCACGATCTGTTTTTGACAAACCCATGTTGGCTTTTAGTGATAACTTTGTTTACATCAAGGTGTTCGCTGATTTGTTGTTTGATTATCTTTTCCAGAATCTTCCCAGGTATTGAGGTCAGGCTGATAGGTCTGTAGTTTCCTGGATCTGTTTTTTTCCCTTTTTTGAAGATGGGAACTACATCAGCTCTCTTCCAGTCCTCTGGTAGTTCCCCAGTGCTCCAGGATCTTTGAAAAATATAGTTCAGTGGTTCTGAGATCACGTCTGCCAGTTCCTTGAGAACCTTGGGGTGTAATCCATCTGGTCCTGGTGATTTGAACTCGTCTAGGCTGGACAGGTGCTCACTTACCATTTTCTTGCCTATCTTAACTTGCGTTTCTACTCTGTTTTTTATGGCACTGGTTTTGGTAGGTTGGACTGTTTTTTCCCTTTGTGTAAAGACAGATGCAAAAAACGAGTTAAATAGTTCTGCTTTCTCCCTGTTGCTTGTCACCTTCTTGCCACTTTCCCCCACTAATGGACCAATCATTTCCTTAACTTTTTTCTTGTTTCTTATATGTTGAAAGAAGCTTTTTTTGTTATTTCTGACTTTGGTCGCAAGCCTTAGTTCATTTTGAGCCTTATCTTCCCTCACTTCATCTTTGCAGGCACGGGCTGTTTGCTGATATTCTGCCTTAGTTATGTGCCTCTCTTTCCACTTCCTATACTTGTCCCTTTTATCTTTCAGTTTGTCAGAGAGTTCTTTATGCAGCCATGCTGGTTTCCTTTGAAAGCTGTTATTTTTCTTCTTTGTTAGTATTGTGCTAGACTGGGCCTTTATTATCTCACTTTTCAAACTTTCCCAAGCTTCTTGAGTTGTTTTCCCCTTTAGGATTCTCATCCATGGAATTCTTCCCAAGATCTCTCTAAGTTTATTGAAATTAGCTCTTTTAAAGTCCAAGACTCTAGTTTGGCTGTATTCTATTGCTTGTGCTTCCATAATGTTGAATTCCAATATTGCATGATCACTTCCCCCCAAGGTTCCTGTGGCTTTGACATTTTCTATCATTTCATCTCTGTTAGTGAGAATTAAATCCAATATGGCTAATCCCCTAGTTCCCTTCTCTACTTTTTGGGAGAGAAAGTTGCCTGCTAGGTTTGTCAGGAATCTGTTAGATCTTCCACTTGGTGCAGAATTTGTCTCCCAGTTGATATCAGGATAATTAAAGTCCCCCATTACTATTGTGATGCGCTTCCTACATACCTTAGTTAACTGACTAGCAAAAAGTTCATCTATTTCCTCTGTTTGGTTGGGCGGCCTATAGTATACACCTATAGCAATGTCATTTTTTCTCCCTTTTATATTGACCCAAATACATTCAAGTTTACAGTTTTCATCATTGTTGTGCTCTATTTCTGTAGAGATAAAGTTATTAGGAACATTTACCTCTTATAAATATTTATCTATATCTATACTTTGAATTGTATCACTTGCATATAATTTAGAATAAAATTCTAAAAATACCTTTCTAATAATATCTTGTTGATAAACCTTTTTACCTTTATATTCTATTTTCTCTATCATCCGATATTTTTCTTTTTTCCTTAACAAGTAAGCTAACCATCTACCCTGGCTTATTAGCGTTATAAAAAGTATTATCTTTAGTGTATCGTATGTTGGTTGCCACCTGGTCTGCTATCAACATATTAAACTGCCCTTGCAATAAGTTAATTGTTTCTTTCACTTTCTTATCAGCTGGGTTCAAGATAAGTAACTTCTCTTTCATCTTTATTTCGTCTTCTAACTCCTTTCGCTTTGTTCCTTTTTACGTCTATACTTGTTATTCAAATGTATTAGGACTACTCTCATATAAGTTTTACTTGCATCCCAAACCATTTCAATCGAAGTGCCCTTATGCATATTCATTACAAAAAATTCTCTCATTTGTTTTCTACATTCATTCACAATTTCCTCATATCTAAACAAATTTTCATTTAATCTCCAAGATCTTCTATCCCTTTTCTCTTGAACCAGTTCCATCCACACTGGACTATGATCTGTTAATGTTCTAGGGCATATCTTAATTTTCCTCACCATAGAAAAAAAATCATTGGTAATTAGTATAAAATCAATCCTTGAAAAAGATTGGTGCCAATCTGAAAAAAAAATGCAAAATCCCTCTCTTCCATATTTTGCTCTCTCCAAATGTCTCTCAATTCCAGGTCATCCATAAGCTCAAAAAAAGGTCTAGGCAGTTTTGCACAGTTTGATATATCATTAGAAGACCTTCTTTTGTCTTTTCCTGTGTCCAGAACTCCATTCCATTCTCCCATTAAAATACAAGATTTATAATCCCATTGGGTTATTCCGTCATGTAAAAGTTTATAAAATTTTTCTTGATGTTGATTTGGTGTGTATATTCCAACCAAAAGTATTATCTTTCCTTCTATTATAAGTTCAATTGCAATATATCATCCTTGTGCATCTGCCTCAATTAATTTAACAGTTAGATCTTTCTTTAAGTATATAACTACTCCATTCTTCTTATCCGGGGCAGATGCAACAAAATGTATTCCCAATTTGGAGTTTGTCAAATACTTTTGGTCTACTACTCTAATATGTGTCTCTTGCAAACAAATAACATCATTTTTATATTGTTTCAAATAATGAAATATTTTTTCCTCTTTTGTGGTGAATTTAAGCCATTAACATTCCAAGTTAGAAACTTGGTCGCCATCTTTCGCGACTAGAAGCTTTTGGAACAATTCCTGCAGATTCATATGAACCTGTTGCTTTGGTCTTGCCCCTTCCACTGCTTCCGTTTTAGTAACTTCTTGAGTTTTCATTTGATCTTGCTGTTTCTGCTGTTCTTGTGCTTTTTGTCTGGCTGCTGTTCGCGTCACTCTTTGGCCTCTAGGTTCCTCTATTGATTTCAAAGGCTGGTCCATATCCACAACTAATTGTAGTTCTTCTTCAACCAACAAATTCAAACCTTCTGCATAAATCTGTTTCTCTTCCATTTGAGCCTGTTTTTTCTCTCCTTCACTTCTTTTTTTTCCAGGAAATAGTGGTAAATCTGCTTTCAGTACATTAAAATAAAATTCTTTTGCTTTCCCTATTGTATTAAGATGATATCTAGTACCTAAGTAGTTGACCACTATTCTAGCCGGTATATCCCATCTGAACTGATGCTGCCTTTTTTTCAATTCATTTACCAGAAAAGCAAACTCTTTCCTTTTCCTTAAAATTTTTGGAGGAATTTCTTTCAATATCAAAACTTCTTGATTTTCCAGTTGGAACCTATTATTATAAAAAGCTTGAATAATTTCATTTCGAATCACCCACTTCGAAAAATAAATCACCACATCTCTTGGTAAATTCCTCTGCTTCACAATCCAGGAGTTGACTCTAAAAATGTTTTCAATTTCCCATATGAAATCCTCAACTTGCCAATCCATTATTGGAGCAAAGGCCTTTGCCAGTATCTATCTCAGGTTTTCCTGTTTGTTCTCCTTCAGTCCTCTAATTCTTAAAGCAAATTCCATTGCTCTATATTGTAGAATTACAGTTTCATCTTCCATCTTTTCCATTTTATTTTGAACCTCAATCTTCTTATCTTCCAAAGCAATATTGCCTTGAGTTAATTCTTCCATATGATCATCCATGTTTTGAATATGTTGTGCCTGAAATGCCAATAGAATATCTTCCCTTATTTCTTTATTTTTAATCTGCATAGTTTCTTTAATTTCTCCAATCTCTTCTGACATTAACTCAAATTTATCATTCATTTTTTCATCTATTTTTTCCATCTTGTTTTCTATTTTCTCCATCTTATCATTTATTTCTTTTTCTATTTCTTTACTTTGACATTTCAAAGCCTCCTGCAGGTCTTTTAATGTCAAAGTTTGGGGGAGGGGCATTAAAGCCTGTAAGTTTGATTGCTGTGCTGGCGAAGTCCCTGCATTCCTGGGGCCCCCAGTTTTTGACGATTTTAATGACATCTTAAATCAATTTTATTCTCTGTATTTAAAAAGATTAATCAAGTCAAAATGTTTGTAGTCTTGCTGTTCTCTTCTTAAAATTCTTTTAGGTTCTTATAATTTTCTTATAGTCTTTAGAGTTTTCAATATCCAAACAGCCACTTTCACTTTCAAAACACTTTTGATTCTTTGTTACAAAGAATCATTCAGGCGCCATCTTCCCTTTCTTTTTAAAACGACAGAAAGAAAGTTGAGATTCCAGAGTTAAAGTCTTATACTTGCTGTTTATAGTGCTCCCGCATCCGCTCTGCCTGCATTAATTCCTCAAGATAACAATCAGATCAAGTCAAGTCCAGCAGGAGTGGATTCAGCGTCTTGCTCTGCTTTAAAGCAGAGAAATCCTCTGCTCCGGAGTGTTTCCAGGCTTCGGGGGAGCTCTACCCCTACCTGGAATCTCCCCTTCCCATGGAACAGCTGATTGTTGGCTGCTCCGTGGCTTTTACGGAATCAGGGGGCTGGTGGTCGATTTTGATTGTCCTTGCCGCTGAAGTGCCACCCGGAAGTCCAATCTTGATTTTCTTAATGTTAAGTTTCAAACCAACTTTTGCACTCTCCTTCTTCACCCGCAACAAGAGGCTCATTAGTTCTTCTTCACTTTCTGCCATTAGAGTGGTATCATCTGCATATCTTAGGTTGTTGATATTTCTCCCAGCAATCTTAATTCCAACTTTTTATTCATCTAGCCCTGCCTTTCTCATGATGTGCTCTGCATATACGTTAAATAGGCAGGGCGATAATATACAGCCTTGCCGGACTCCTTTCCCAATTTTGAACCAATCAGTGGTTCTGTGTCCAGTTCTCACTGTTGCTTCTTGACCCGCATATAGATTTCTCGAGACAAATAAGATGGTCTGGTACTCCCATCTCTTTAAGAACTTGCCACAGTTTGTTATGATCCACACAATCAAAGGCTTTAGCATAGTCAATGAAGCAGAAGTAGATGTTTTTCTGGAACTCCCTAGCTTTCTCCATGATCCAGTGTATGTTGGCAATTTGATCTCTAGTTCCTTTGCCTCTTTGAAATCCTGCCTGTACTTCAGGTAGTTCTCGATCCACATACTGCTGGAGTCTAGCTTGTAGGATTTTAAGCATAACTTTACTAGCATGTGAAATGAGAGCAATGGTGCAATAGTTTGAACATTCTTTGGCATTGCCTTTCTTTGGAATTGGAATGTAAACTGACCTTTTACAATCCTATGGCCACTGTTGAGTTTTCCAAATTTGCTGACAAATTGTGTGTAGCACGTTTACTGCATCGTCTTTTAAGATTTTGAATAGCTCAGCTGGAATACTGTCACCTCCACTAGCTTTGTTGTTGCTCAACTTTCCTAAGGCCCACTTCACTACACATTCTAAGATGTCTGGCTCGAGGTCAGTGACCACCTCATTGTGGTTATCAGAGATGTTAAGCTCATTCTTGTATAGTTCTTCTGTGTAATTTTGCCACCTCTTCTTAATCTCTTCTGCCTCTGTTAGTTCCCTGCCATTTTGGTACTTTATCATGCCCATTTTTGCATGAAACGTTCCCTTCATCTCTCCAATTTTCTTGAAGAGATCTCTGGTCCTCCCTGTTCTATTGTTTTCTTCTATTTCTTTGCACTGTTCATTTAAGAAGGCATTCTTCTCTCTTCTAGCTATTCTCTGGAATTCTGGTTTCAATTGGGTGTATCTTTCTCCCTTGCCTTTCGCTTCCCTCCTTTCCTCAGCTATTTGCAAACCTTTCTCAGAGAGCCATTTTGCTTTCTTGCATTTCTTTTTCTTTGGGATGTTTTTAGTTGCTACCTCTTCTGCAGTGTTTTGAACCTCTGTCCATAATTCTTCAGGCACTCTGTCTATCAGACCTAATTTTTTAAATCTATTTGTCACCTCTACTGTATATTCATCAGTGCCTCTAGATATTACTGAGGCACAATTCCCAGCAGTTGCAACCAAAGTGTGCAACTTGAACTTTACTGCTCTGACCAAAGCACCACACTGTTATTTCTTTTTATGGAGAGACAAATAATTTTTTAAGGAAAGACCAGGGAAATTCGAGAGTTTACATCTTAGGCTAGGGTACAATGAAGTAAATAGACCTTATATCCAAAGTGTATCAGGAGACTGCATTGTTTGAGCTTTGCCTTGCAGCTGTACAATGGGAAAAAATAACTCATGACCATTTATAGTGATTTCAGCTCCACTCCTTTTCTGCCCATTAAGAATAATTGTTGTTTGGGAATACCTTATGGCTAGACTTGCTGGAAACTGAGAACAGTAGCCATTAGAAGCAGTGCTGTAGACACCAATATTTCTCACATTTCACATGAAACATTTCAGCTTGGTGGCTTGTCACTTATATATGGCACATCACATTGTTCATTATTGAGATTAGGTCACTGAAGTCTATGCAACTATTTATCAATGGCTGCTCATTTCAACAATAAAAATGTCAAAAGCAGTCAAATTAAAAAGTTTAAAAAAACAAAAACACACACAAGAGATTAGATCAGCAAGGGAGCCATCTCAAGATTTCAATGGTCCTCTGAAGCTTCCAGGGCAAATGACATAGCCAAGAATTGACAGATACTCAGAAAGTAAGTAAGGATGGAGATGGGAGGTGTGCTTTGAGGAATGCTCCATAAACATGAGCAACATATGGCCTGGGTAAGTTTTTTTTTTACAAATTTTATTGTTTTTCTAATATTACATTCACATATTTGAAAAGCAACATGGTGGCTGGGTAGTAGTAATTTAATGACATACAGATTTCATTAGTACAGATTTCAAATTGCTAGCATAAACATTTCCTCTCTTTTTCCCTTCATATATACTGTCTATTTGTAAATTTAAAGAAAAGTTTTACCTATCAATCACATAAAAAATAACTTTCTTACATTAGATCCATAGTTTTTAGTTTACACATATTCTAGTTGTTTTAACATACAATCTTTTAGACAATCAATGACCTAATAGATTTTTCAATTTTAATTTCCACAAACATTTAGATTTAACGTTTGATATTTATCATTCCCAAGATTTTTAGTATACTCCCAATTCATCTATCACCATTCCTCACAAAATCTAATATTCAAAATACACATCCCATTAACTTCTCACCCTCTATATCAACAAATTAAGGATACAATATGATATCCTTCCTTTTTGCTAATTTTTAGGGTTTTTTAAGTAGTAATCAAAATTTCTTTTTATTTCAATATTTAATACTTCCTCTCTTCCTCTTTGTATCTGCTCTCTTGCATAAACTGATAATTTTTGTTTTTAACATTTCATATAGACCTATTACTTTCAACAATAAGTTTTTAGCTTATCTACATTATTCACCTTTACATGACCTTTATGCACAAATCAATATTCAAATTAGCTATTAGTATTTATACTGCTAAATTTTAATGGCCAACATTTTTTCTTTATCTCAGTTCATAACAATGTCTTGTGTTCAACGTACACATCTTATCTATTTAAGTACATTCTGTTTCAGATTTCAATAAGATGGTCGAAACTCCATTCTTCTTGAGTCTTATTCTGGCTTTTTTTCTTTGCCAAATCATCTTCCATGTCCTTGTTTTTGGGTCATTAAACCAATCTCCCGGCGTTGGTCGGGAGCTGAGTTTGTGAGCTCCGCGATGGGTCTGTGTGAGCAGCTGAGCAGTGGAGCAGCTGACTAAGTCAGCAGCTGACTAAGTCTGGCATGGGGCTTTCCTGGACAAGAGTGTGGTTGCCGGGTGCCGTTTCATGGTGCGAAGGTTCCTCTTGCCTCCCCGAGCTAGCTGTGGTCATAAGAGTGTGGTGACCAGCATCTGAGGACTGTTTGCTGCACGCCATGCGCTTCAGCTGGTAGCGTTTTGGCTGGCGGGTACGACAGCGGGGAGATTTCTTTCTTCCTTTCTCCCCAGACTGAGATGGTGGATTTTGAGGTCTTGGATTATCTGTGGGGCGCCGTTTTTGCGCCATGGAGACCTCTTCCCCTCCTCTCGAAGTCCTAGGACTGTGTGGCAATATGGCGGCTGGAAATTAAATCTGCCACCTTGGAAGCAGCTGATCGACGCTGGTGGGAGTTTTCTGAGAAGCAGCTGCGGATTTGCCTGGTGTGTGCTGCAGCGATAGATTTTTCTCTCCCTCCCTCCTCTGATTAGGATGGTTGGGCTTTGTGAGGCCTTGACCATCTGTGGTGCCGTCTTTGCACCGTGGAGGCCTCCCCCCCCTCTTGGAGTTGCAGAATAGTGTGGAGATATGGCGGCTAACAACCAACTTCGCCACCTTGGAACAGCTGATTGGCGCCTTTTGTATGGCGCAGTGACTTTTTTTTCTCCTTGAGATTAATATCTGTGCTGAGAAGCCTCCATCTCTCTGGTCTATGGAGAGTCAGCTGCAATTGTAAGAACATTGATGTGGCAAGGACTTGACAGACCTGGGATCTGACTGCGGTGAGAGGACAGGACAATTAACCATTAATCCACCCCTGATGTGAGAGATCAGTTGAGGTGGATCTATCCCGGTTAATCTGTGACCAAGTTTAGCCCAAACTTAAGTACCATTTGTTGTGAGAGAACTGTTATTGTTCTTATATCTGTAACTGGCTCGGGTGAGAGTCAAGCCAGGTTGGCTTGGCTTGGCTTAATGGATTTGTTTTGTCATCCTGATTTGTTAACATCAACAATCTTTTTCAACATCTTCTGCCTTGCTCATCTAGCTGCTGTAAACGACCCAATGCGAACATCTCTGGCATATGGTTCGCTTACATTATTCTACTGCGGATTTATATGCCCTCAGGGGAGTTCCTGCCTCCTGGGTGTGATCTACCGCCTTGTGTTCCATCTCCCTTGAGGACGGGCCCAATTGTTGGGACCCTGAGAGGTGGTTGGGCATAGATAGGGGCTGTTGGCTGAATCTGATTAAAAAGCCCCTACTATGTTTTTTATCTGGTTGTTTTAGGGGGTTAGGGAAGGGGGGCAAATGATAGAGGTGGGAGGGATAAGGGTATTTTATCAACCAGCTGTCAGTCCAGGCCGGAGACTGTTCCCAGCGAGACGGGCTTGGGGTTGGGGACCTTGGGTTCTTCCGGCTATGGGGTGGGGTTTCCTATCCCCATGATGATTGGGAATGGTAGCAGGAGGTTGCATGGAGGGCCATACCAACATCAGGGATCACGCCCCCACTGTTTTCAAGGGTAGCATGCTCCTACCCTCCGGTTGCTACCCGTTTATCCAGGGGTGAGGGAGATTGGGTCTCTGAGCTTAGGCTGGTATATTTTAGTGCCAGATCCGTGGTGAACAAAGCTCCCCTCGTCTGAGATTTGATCGAGGAGGAACGCGCGGATCTGGCATGCATTACGGAAATCTGGTTGGGCCCAGAGGGAGGTGTCCCTCTGACTGATCTTTGCCCTCCAGGTTTCTGTGTGCTACACCGGCCGTGGGCTCAGGGTAGGGGCGGGTGTGTGGCAGTGGTTATACAGGAGACCTTATACCCTCGGGAGACCACTGTCGTACAGATTGGCGGGAGTGAGTCGCTCCTCCTGAACTTTTGCTCTGGGGTTCAGTTGGGTTTGTTGCTGACATGGCGCCCAGCTGTGTTGCAACAACTCTGCCTGGGCTTCTCGATACCCTTTCAGGGCTGGTGGTTGAATTCCCCAGACTTATGGTTCTGGGTGATTTCAACCTTCCATCCCTGGGCGGGTCATCAGAGTTAGCTTGGGAGTTCATGGCCTCCATGATGGCCATGGACCTGACCCAGATAATTCAGAACCCAACCCATGGAGGGGGTCACACTCTCGACCTGGTTTTCCTATCTGGGCAGTGGTTTGATGATCTGGGAAGGGGTACGCCAAATACTGTCCCCCTGTCATGGTCCGATCATCACCTGGTCTTCCGATATGCTACCCCTCGCTGCTGGGCTGCGGAGCCGACCAGGTGGTTCGGCCCCAGGCGCCTGATGGATCCAGAACGGTTCCAGATGGCGCTTGGGTCTATACCTATCTCCCTCACTCACAGTCCGGCCGATGCTTTGGTGGAGGCTTGGGAGAGGGCTGCTACCGAGGCTGCTACTGTGTTGTACCCTTGCGACCCCTGACCCGGCGCAGATCCCGATGGGCTCCATGGTTTTCTGTGGAGCTACGGGAGATGAAGCGTTGGAGACAGAGTCTGGAGAGCTGTTGGAGATCCAGCTGATCTGAATCTGACCGATTGTGACTAAGATCTTTTATTAGGTCTTATCTCGCGGCGATGAGGACGGCGAGGACTAATCACTTCGTGGCCCTCATCGCGTCCGCAGATAATCGCCTGGCCGCCCTGTTTAGGGTAACTCATTCCCTCCTTAATCAGGAGGTGAGGGAGGAGCCCTTACAGGGGCGGGCCGAGGAGTTCAGCCAGCATCTGGCGGACAAAATTGCTCAGATTCGGACCAGTTTGGACTCTGACTGGGCAGAATCTGACGGGGAGGAATCAAGCGGTCTTGAGAGTAGTATTTTCTGGATTGAGTTTGATCCTGTGAGTCCCGAGGAGTTGCACAGGATTATGGGGAGGCTGAGCTCTACCACTTGTTTATTGGACCCGTGCCCCTCATGGCTGGTTTATTCAGCTCGGGAGGAGACACAAGGCTGGTTCCAGGCAGTGATATCTGCCTCTTTGAGCGAGGGTGTCTTTCCAGCTGCCTTGAGGGAGGCGGTGGTGAGACCCCTTCTCAAGAAGCCTGCCCTGGACCCAGCCATTTTGAATAACTATCGTCCGGTCTCCAACCTCCGCTTTTTGGTGAAGGTTGTTGAGAGTGTGGTAGTGCATTAGCTTCCTCCCCAATCTGCGTTCATTTCGCCGGGACCTGAAAACCTGGCTTTTCGACCTATCAGGCCTGGACTGAAGGGGTTTTTAGCTTTTTAAATATTGTTTTAATTGTTGGGCTAACTAATTTAATTCATTTTAATTTTATATTATCTTTTATATTGTATTTTATTCTGCCCTGTAAACCGCCCTGAGTCCTTCGGGAATAGGGCGGTATAAAAATCTAATTAATTAAATAAATAAATAATAAATATTGAAAAAACCATCCAGTTGCCATTTTTTAAGAGGACTTGTAGGTCTAGTGGGTCATCTCTTTATTCTTCCATATCAACGTAGTTGTTCTGAATTGTTTGTCTTCTCATTCAAGTGTTCTTTTTCTAGATCCTCTAGTTCCTTCTGAGTTGTGTAAGACACCTTTTCCTTTTTCCAAGTTGTCAATGTCTTTTCTGAATTTTCAAATATCAATATTTGTTGAATAGTAGATTCTTCTGTCATCGTATTTGAATGTTTCATTTTTTCTATTGTATTTTGTATAGATGTTTCTTTAGTTGTAGTCAAAGTTTGGGCTTTCATATCTGGGCTGTCTTCTTGTTCCTTCCCATAGCCTCTTAGTATTTCATTGGTTGTAGTAAGAATTTGGATTAGTGTTTTCAACATAGCGAGAGTTTGTTGATCTTTATCTATAAATAAATTTTGTTCCTGGTCTTCTTCCATATTGGTATTTTAAGCTAAAGGCTTTACACTTAGAAAATCCAAAAGAGAGAATGTTTTTTTCTACGTAGGGAACACAAAGCCTTTCACAGCTGTTGTTTCAAAGTTCTCAAGGTTATGTATCTTATCTATTTCCCTGGGCAGTCAGCCAGGCCCCTTTTAAAGTTTCCCTTTGAGTCCCAAAGTTATTTCAATCTTTTCAGTTTTTCTTTTTCTTTTTCATAAGAAAGAATCCAGATTTCCAACAGAAGTAAGCAATGAAAAATAAGAAATAAAAAATCTTTCAGTCCACATGCTTTGAGAAATAAAGTTCCAATTGGGATTCAGTTATTTTTTCAATGTTTAAAACATCCCTGAGTATTTAGTCACTGCTCTTTCTGGAGGGAAAGCTAAAGTCCCCCTTCCCTCACCACAGGGGGGAAAATGCTTAGCATCTTAAGGAGGTACATAAAGTAATTAGGGTGTAAAAGAGGTAGTTCTCACCCAGTCTCTTCCGCGCTGCTTTAAGAGTTTCCTGGTGGAAAATGTGACTTCGGCTGTTCACAGCCTAGGGATGAGCCATAATGGCCAGTCCTTTGGTCTGCCAGTTTGGAGGGATCACCAGGTCTAACGGGAGAGTTGCAGTTCTCCCGCAATCCAGCGAGCACCCATCCTTGCTGGTCACCTCTTTGGGGTGACTTTCGGCCCTTTTTAGGGGCCCCCAGTGATGGGAAACTGGATGGGGGAGAGAGAGCAAGTCTCCCAGCCATCCATAGCGGCTGCGTGGCAAACCGGAAGCCGGCCTGGGTAAGTTTTTATCACCTTCACTCTGATGCCATTACTGAAATTATATTTTGTGCATCCCAGGAAATACAGGGAGTCCTCAATTTACAACAGTCCATTTAGTGACTGTTCAAAGTTACAATAGCACTGAAAAAAGTGACTTATGAATATTTTTCATGTTTATGATCATCGCAGCATGCCCCTGGTCACGTGATCAAAATGTGGATACTTTGCAACTGGTTCATATTTATGATGGTTGCAGTGTCCTGAGGTCATATGATCAGCTTTTGAGACCTTCTGCAAGCAAACTGTGGGCCTCAGAATAGAAAATGTTCTCCCTTATAATGATATGGTTTAGCTGTCATTTGCATGTGGATACCATCTAGACCAAGGGGACGCAGTGGCCCAGTGGTTAGGATGCTGAGCTTGTCGATCAGAAGGTCGGCAGTTTGGCTGGTCAAATCCCGAGTGCCACATAACAGAGTGAGCGCCTGTTACTCATGCCAACTTAGCAGTTTGAAAGCATGTAAAACTGCAAGTAGAAAAATAGGGACCACTATGGTGGGAAGGTAACAGCATTCCATGCACTTTTGGCGTCTAGTCATGCTGGCCACATGACCATGGAGATGTCCTCAGACAAGCGCTGGCTCTTTGGCTTTGAAACAGAGATGAGCACCGGCCCCTAGAGTTGGAAACGACTAGCATGCATGTGTGGGGGAACCTTTACCTTTACCTTTTACCATCTAGACCATTACTGTATATTATAAAACAGAATGTCATGAACTGGCATTTTGACTTTGATTGTGTATGCTTTGGGTAAGCCTGAACATACCATAAAAAACATAAAATCACTTATAGAAAAGGAACAAAACAGAGCAATCTCCCATTTTGCCTACAACTCTCTTCCAAACAATCATTATCACATTATTCTGCTCTCTATAGTGGCTTTCCCTTGCTCTTCAGCTAATGAAAGGTTATGCAACACTATGATTTTATGATTTGTCCTTGCTCACGAATCTTCTCTTGGAATACAATTTACATGAGGCCAAAAATTTCAAGATTGTGAGAACATAATTTTGTCAGCTCTACAAAGTATGTCAAGTCAAGAAATAGGCCTGGCAAGGATTTCAGAAATTTTCTTTATTGTAATAAGGTAGAATAACAGAATCTTAAAAGCATGCCAAAGTTTCTCTTTGTCCCATCTTATACCAAACAAAATAAATGTGGAATTATTTTGAGTTTCTTTCTTATACTCTCCTTTTCTTAGGACCAACTAAGAAAACTGGCATTCTGCCAGTTCCGCCTTAATGGCTTTCTCATACTATTCCCAAGATCAGTTGTAAATTTCTTTATAAAGTCAATTTTTTACTACCTAAAAAAACCCCTGCCACTGAAATTCCTATAACTGGTAATGTAGGAAATACACTTAAAGCATCTTCGATAAAGACTTGAAAATCCTCAGCTTGAAGATGACCAGCAACAGAATAATAAAATTTATTAGTTCTCCCATGGTGGATACAGTGCAGTTGTATATATAAACTTGTATATATCTTTTTTTAAAAAAACAAGTTTTATTGGTTTTCCAGTTTAACATCTATATATTTAGAAAGCATCATGGTGACTGGGTAATCAAAAATTCAGTAACAGAGTTTTTAGTACATAATTCAGGTTGCATTATCAAAACATCCTTCTCTATTTCCCTTAACATTTAAACATGCTTAAACTAATAAATTTTCAAGAATAACGTGGTCAGTTAAAAAAATTGTCAGTCCAATGTTAGTTAAACATATCCATGTCCTGTTTTTAAATTTTACCTAATTTTTTATTTTGATTATAGCATTCAAGTTTAGCCTTTAACATCCAAAATAATATTCACAACCCAAATTTCCCTTATTTCACTACACCAAAAATTGTAACATCTAACATACACACAATAGCTGAATAACTAAATTCAACCTAATAAACATTTTTTTATTTCTCATCCTGACATATCACACGTTACCAACAGAACAACCTATATTTATCAATCTACTTCTACTTATACATAACCAAATTCTGTTTTAATTTTTATCTAATTCTTAGTTCCTAGTTAAAATATTCAAACAACTTTTAACAACAACCGTAGGATCCATAAGTCAAATTTCCGTTATTTCAGTGCACAAATTATAATATCTAAAATAAGCCTAGTAAATACATAAGCACGTTCTAGTTTTATCTCATAAACATTTTTTATTTCAGATCCTAATAGATCACATATTACTAAAGGAATAGCCTTTAGTAGCTCTCTAACAACTCTTTTTTTTAAAAAAAAAAAATCTAACTCTAGCTTTCTTTTTCTGCCAATCAGGTTTCCTTTAGGTTGCCAGATAGGTCTCCCTTCGCCCCAAAACATATTATTTGAATCGAAGGAGACCATCTAACCATCATTAATCCACAGAAGCTAAACCATTTATAATCATTAGGTTGTTGCCCTGTTAAATCAAATCTCTGTATTTGCTCTGGTGTCTTTGTCTTCAGTTCGGTCTGGTCTCTCCTTTCATCTGGATTTGTCTGATTTAAGTAGAGGGTCTTATCCAATTTTGTAGTTGCTGTAGTGGCTATCCAGGCTTTCAATAAGCTATCTTTGTTGATCTTTGGTGTCTTCTATTTTGGCGTTACTGTCTTCCACTTGATATGCTTCTGGAGTTGTAGGCTCTTTAGATGAGGTCAAGATTTGAGTATTAAGTTTTTCCATACTTTGTTGTTGCTCCTTAAAATTGTCTGTCTTAGTGATAGTTCTCTGTACTTTTAAAATTGTAGGTTCTTTGAATGGAGTCAGGATTTGGCTATTAGATTTTTCAATATCTTCTTGTTGTTCCCTATATTCCTCTGTCTTAATAGTAGTTTGTTCCAATTTTGTTGGTTTCTGGATTGTAAGTTTTTTAGTTGGAGTCTAGGTTTCAATTTGTGAATTGAAGCTAACACCTTTATCTTTCAGTTTAGAGTTAATTATCTCAGTGGCTTCGAGAATTTTTTCAAGTATGAGCTTATAGTCAATTGAAGTTTGTGGTTGCTCTCCCTCCATTTCTGGAATATAGATGGGGTAGCCAGTTCCTGTGAAGATAGGAGTTTTGGGGTCATCAAATATAAAACAGAGATAGGTCCAATTAGTTAGTTATATTTTTTCAAGGTTTTTTTCCCCGGTGTAAACAAACGCCACTATTTGAGAGGGTGGAAAAGAAAAAGTTCCCTTCCCTCTCTCCTTGCAAGGGCAAGCAGATTCAAGAGGCTTTTGACAGGAAAAAGTAAAAAGTTGGAATAAAGAGAAGGCAGGTCTCACCCAGTTCCTCCACTGTGCTTTCAAGTGCTTGATTGTGAGTTTGGCCTCGGCAGGAAACAGCAGAAGCAATGGGCCATGGGATTGGCCGATCTTTTCTTTGTTGGTCCAAAGAGCTGCTTCAGATCGATGGGAAGGCTGCCGCCCTTCTACCATCGATCAGAGGGTCCTCTCCCCCACCTGTTGCCCCTCCAGGGCGACTTTTGACCCCTTTACAGAGGACCCCAGTGAAAGAAAGCCAAATGATGTGAGGAGCAATTGCCTCAAACATCTGGCAGTGTCATGATCTGTAACCAGAAGCCCAACTTGTATATATGTTTACAAATAGTTAAGGATTCCATTCAAGAAAAAAGAGAGAACATGTGGCTAGGTATAGAGATGTTATCTGATAAATGACTTATACCAGTTTTATCTGATCCAGTGCACTCTAGCCTACAGAATACTCATGATGCTGAAGATTTCTAGGAGTTGTAATCTAAAATTGTAATCCACTAGCCAACAGGAGTCAGTAGATGTCAGTTTCTGACTGTGCCATCACCAAGATTCCAATAAATGTTGCAGAATATTTGTTCACCATGATTTCTGCTGGAAATATAATTTTAAACCTGGAGCAACTAAAGCAAATTTAGGCTGGCTCTATGGTAGCCAGAGGTTGTGACAAAGGCTGTATCATGAGATCATCATCTTCTCAAAAGATGGCTAGTAACAAAATCTGAGATCCTAAAGCAATTATCCCACTGTAGAAATGTATTTATTTATTTGGAAAATTTATATTGCTGCTTACTTGCTCATGGTGATTTAAGGTGCCTTACGGGAAATAAAAACACCATATTAATAAATAAGTAAAAATAAAAATAATAAAATAATAACCCCCACCCCGATGACACCACACACTCATACCAGCCATTTAATGGGCCTCATGCTTCTCTGGATTCCCCAGGCCCACTGGCAGAACCAGGTCTTCAGGGCCTTCTGAAAGAGTGTTAGAGTGTGGGCCAGTCTAATTTCTGGAGAGATGATGTTCCAGAGGAGGGCGCCACCATGGAGAAGGCCCTTCTTCTGGGTCTCACTAAATATATCTTCTTAGGGGATGGGACCCACAATATATCTTGCCTCCTGTAGTGTATGCTCTTAAAGCATACACGGAATGTCAGCACAGCAGGGGGCTGGACAGCTCCAGGCTATAACTGCTTTTGGCGGGAAAGCCTGAATAGAGCAAGTCGTTGACAGCCCCAGGGCATGGTCAGCTCTGGCGGGAAGCCAGGGTTTAAATCCATTGGCCACCTGCACTGGCGGGAAGCCCAGGTTTGAATCTATTGGTCGCGATTCACCTGGGCAGGTATAAAGAGACGCCAGGTAACCCCTTTACTCCAGCTTCATTCCTGATCCAATAAAGAAGTACTACCCAGCTCAAGTGTCCGTCTCTCTGTGTGACCACGCGACATTGAACTGGCAACAAAGGTGGGATCCTGCACCGGACAACGCTAGCCACAGACGGAATCCAATCGGCAGCCCCGGATCCAGACACAGGACGACCGAGACGGCGTAATGGCACAACTGGGTCAGTATCCCTTTTTCAATAGCAACCGCCCAGAGGAGTGGGAAGCCTTCGTGGGGCAGCTTGAGTGCTACCTAAGGGCAAATGGGGTGAAAGATGACCGTCAGAGAGCGATGGCGCTACTCTGCAGCTGCGGCATGGAAATGTACCAGCTGGCGGTCGGTCTCTGCGCACCCGACGACATCCACACCATCAGGTACAATGAGTTGCTGGCGAAGCTGACCGAGCACTTCAGGCCCGAGATGTCCAAGATCGCCTGGCAGTATCACTTCGAGAAACGGGACCAGCGGCTGGGTGAGTCTGCCAAGCAATACATGGCCACCCTGAGGCAGGCACTCACCTCTGTAACTTTGAAAATCTAGAGATCCAGCTGCGGGATCGGATCGTCTGTGGGTTGAGGGACAGGAAGCTGCACCAGAAAATCTTTGCAAAGCAGAAGCTGACCCTGAGGAATGTCCAAGAGGAATTCCTAACCTGGGATGTGGCCGAGGAGTCCAACACGAGAGAGGGCAGATCCATTCACCAGTTGAGTGGTTGCAGGGATGTGGACGGGCCAGAGTCGGAAGTGGACACCATCCACCGACAACAGCGACCCGTCACCTCCAACCGAGACAACGTGAGGGAGCCAAGACCAGCCACGGCGGACCCGAGATGCCAGGAGTGCAGGTGCGGAGCGAACGGTCCCCGGTCTACCCAACTCCACGGCTACAGCGCAAATCGGCCCCGGTCTACCCAGCATTGTGGTTGCAGCCCCCGGTCTACCCAGCACAGCGGCTGCGGACAACCCCGGTCTACCCAGTGCTCCAGCTGCAGCACGAACAGCTCCTGGTCTACCCGTTGTGCCAGCTGCGGAGGACAGCATCCCCGGTCTACCTGCCGTTTCAAGTCAGCCAAGTGTCGGGCATGCGGGAAAACCGGGCACATCGCGGTGGTCTGCAGGAGCAAGCAGCGGGAGAGCCTGCACGAGGTGGAGGCGGAGTTCCAGTTCGCTACAGGTACCGGGGAGCAGTTGCCGGGACTGACGGTCAGCCACACAGTGGGACGGCTGGACGTTTGTCTAACAGGGGCCCCTGCAGCACTAACTCTGAAAATAAAATTGAGGGTGAAGCTGCAAGGGGTCCCCTGCACAATGGAGCTGGACTCAGGGTCAGCCGTGTCCATTATCTCCGCCAGAATGTTTAAGGAGAATTGCAAGTGGAGCGGCCAACGAGTTCCCTTGAGGCTATCCAGACTGACCCTCTCTGACTTTCAAAATTCACCCATTAACGTCTGGGGGGAGGCGTTGGTGAGGGTTCAGTACAAAGGATTCGAGGGCAAATTAAGTGTACTGGTCGTTGAAGGGCAGCAGACCAGCCTCGTGGGGTTAGGGTGGTTCAACGTGCTGGGCATCGGAATCACGGGGATTCACCAGACGCGGAGCTGCCTTTACCTTGAAGCTGTCTGCAAGGATTTTGCGGACGTGTTCAACAAGCAGCTGGGAAGGTACACAGGTCCCCCAATCTCATTCAAATTAAACCCCCAGGTGCAACCCATAAGGATGAAGGCCAGGAGAGTTCCGTTTGCGCTAAAACATAACATAAAGCGGGAATTGGATAAGCTGGTAGACCAGGGGTTGCTAACGCCAGTCGATGGAACGGAATGGGAAACCCCCATCGTAACACCGCTCAAGGCAAACGGCGAAATTAGAATTTGCGCTGACTATAAGGGGACAATCAACCGGGCTTTGAGCGCTCATTCATACCCAGTTTCTGCGGTAAGCAGCATCCTTGTGTCCCTGCAAGGCGGGTCGGTGTTCGCTAAACTGGATCTGGCCCAAGCTTACCAGCAGCTACCGGTTGACCCGGAGGCGGCAGAAGCGCAAACGATTGTAACACACAAGGAGGCGTTCCGGGTAGACCGGCTGCAGTTCGGGGTTAGCGTAGCTCCTGGAATTTTCCAGGAGGTGATGGAAAGAACTCTCAAGGGCATACCTGGGGTTTGCTCCTATTTCGACAACGTCCTGATTGCGGGTAGCTCGGAGGACGTCCTGGCAGACCGATTGAAAGCTGTGCTACAGAGGTTTAGGGCTACAGGTCTGAAACTAAAAAGGGAAAAATGCAAGATTGGGGTGAAGGAAACAGAGTTCCTGGGGTTCCAGATAGATGCTCAGGGCATCCACCCAGCTGCATCCAAGGTCAGGGCAATCAAGGAAGCCCCAATTCCCAAAAACAAGTCTGAGTTGCAGGCATTCCTGGGCCTCCTCAACTTTTATCATGCATTCCTGCCACACAAGGCAACCATTGCAGAACCGTTACACAGGCTGCTAGACAAGCAGGCACACTGGGACTGGTCACAGACTCACACAAACGTGTTCAACTCACTGAAGGATTTGTTAGCAGGCAATGCTACAGTCACACATTTCAGAGAGGACAAGCCAATCTGCATTGCATGTGATGCATCCCCTTATGGGATTGGGGCAGTCCTCAGCCATTTAGAGGAGGATGGAACCCAGGCCCCCATCGCATACTACTCCCGGACCCTGTCAGCTGCAGAGAGAAATTATGTGCAGATAGACAAGGAGGCACTGGCAGTGGTTGCAGGAGTAAAGAAATTTCATGACTAGCTTTATGGTAGGGAATTTCTAATATATACTGACCATAAGCCATTGTTAGGGTTATTTACAACAGAGAAGCAGACACCACATATCCTGTCACCCCGCATGTTACGCTCGTCCATATTCCTGTCTGCATATTCATGCAAGCTGGTACACAGGCCGGGCAAAGAGATGGGGCATGCAGATGGCCTCAGCAGATTCCCACTAAGGGATACTGAGCCGGACCCAGCACCGGCTGCCCAAATACTGGCAATACAGGAACTGCCAGAATGCCCCCTCAACGCAAGGGACATAGCCACAGAGACCCCCAAGGACAAGGTCCTGAGCAGGGTACAATCATGGGTGAGCAGTGGGTGGCAGGATAAATCACCAGGGCAAGAGTTCAGTGCATACTTCTCCGGGAGGCATGAACTATCCACACACAAGGAATGTCTCTTGTGGGGGACTAGACTCATCATCCCCACAAGGCTTAGAGAAAGAGTTCTCCAGTCGTTACACGAGGGCCACCCAGGGATAGTAAGAATGAAGGCCCTGGCAAGGAGAATTGTGACCAATAGATTCAAACCTGGGCCTACGCCAGGTAACCCCTTTGCTCCAGCTTCATTCCTGTTCCAATAAAGAAGTACTACCCAGCTCAAGTGTCCGTCTCTCTGTGTGACCACGCGACATTGCACCTCCCTGGTCTAGTGAGTTATGTAGATGTGATCAACAAGAGACGGTCCCTCAGATAACCTGGTTCCATGCCATAAAGGGCTTTAAAGGTGGCAACCAACACCTTTGATTTGAACCTGGAAGCAAATTGGTAACCAATGCAGCTCCCATAGGAGAGGTGCCACATATGCACACTGAGGTCTTCAGAAAACCATGTGGGCACTGCAACTGGAGCTTCTGGATGCTTTTCAAGGGCAGTCCCATGTAGAGCACATTGCAATAGTCCAGACGGGAGGTGACTAGGGCATGAGTGATCATGAAAATGGGATTGTTTCTTCCAAATTAGTAGAAGAAAATTGAGTATCACTTATTAACATATATTTACATATCTGCCCAATTTCTACGAATGCTATAATCTAATGAGCCAATGAAAAAATTGGAAATAGCTTCTTTTAAAAAGCCACTATCCTCACTGTGGTAGAAATTCAAATGGAAGTTTAACACTCATTCAGAAAGGGGACCAAATTCTCAGATTGCACTTTGCAAGGGAAATGCATAATCCCTCCACTGACAGTGGAACTCAGTGCATGCAAGCAAGCCCATCAGTAAGTGGTTCTGGCTTTTAAAGAACAAAATGTAACTCTGCTTCACAAGGCGAGAACGTGCACTTTTTTGAGAGGAACAGCTGTCATAACTTCAAACTGTATTTAATGCAGAGCTCACAGCCAGCAGAATTACTGAATATTTATTTTTAATAAGGGACTTCTTGAAAACAACAGACCCTCCTGTTTATATAATCTGCAAAATTGACCTTTTGTTTGGACATTCAGGATAAGAAGATGTGCAAGCTGTCACTTCTCGGATCTGAAACATTAATGTGATGGGTGATGATTGGAAAGTTTGCTGCTCCCTGGAAACCACTTCCCATATTGACATGACAGAACAAGAACAGATAGGCCAGATTGGAGGCATTCTCCATTATAATTGATAGGATTTATATTAAAGGCAACGGAGTGGTTTAATCTCTTGCAGCATGTTCTGGAATTGGAGTTATTTTCTATATCAGATTTAATTTGATATAATATTCATACTTCATTATACTGCTTCACCAGGGGCAAATGTTATAACAAAATCACTTGATTTCTAGTATCGGTAATCAGACTCCTTTATCTCTGAAGAAGAATGTTATTACTTCCACTACTGTAGTTAATAAGAATTGACAGATCTCCAGCAACCCATATGGAGCAGAAATCAAAGTACTTATGTATTACTTCTGGGTGGCAATTTTATACTCCAAACTTCCTTAAATTGGGGTTCTCTAGACAAATGAAAGGACAACTTTCAGACTCCTCTCAGTATGGCTATTGGTTAGTTGGAATTCCAGATTCCAACTCATCTGCATAACTTGCTATATGTTCTTATTTGCAGTGAGAAGGCAGTTAATACAGTGTCTTAAAAGGTCCCTTACAATTCTATAATTCTATTATTCTCAGTTCCATTGAAGTTAATGGGATTTTATTCCAAGTTGAGATACAGTGCTACATTTTCTAGATTCAATTTATGGCAGGGAATAAAAATAATTTAGGGGTTAATATAGGTTTGTGTGAAAAACATAATAAAAGTATTTCAATATGCGCCATTGCATTGAAGCAATGCCATGCTGGTTTTTCTGTTGTTTTCAGCAATTTAAATTAAAATTCATTTGGGTTGATTCACTAATGAGGATACATCCTTTGACTACAGTTGAAAGTTACATTGATCCATCTGAAAGACATTATTGAAACTTGATAATTCATTTATATATGTAAATCATTCAGTGATCAAGCAAAGAATTCAACCTCAAATTGAGGTGCCAATCAGCAGTGCTATTACCAAATACCCAAATTAGCCTATGATTTGCTCTTTATTTTACAAGTTATGTGAGAGCCCTTATGGTTGTAATCCATGACAGGGTTATTATAAGTAAACAATATAGATACTCCACTTTCCCCATTCCAAAAATACTAAAAAGAAGGCCACCTTGTATTACCTGTTTTGCCTGTTTTGAAGAAGAGATATGAAATACTAGCTAAAAATCCATTATTTCTTTTTGAGTCATCTGTAAAGTAGATTCAAAAAGTCATGCTTGTTCATAAAATACCTGAAAGTTTATTTTATTTTTATTTTATTCTACATAGGAAATCTAAGAATTCATAAGAATCAGTTTCCCACCAATCTAGCTCCAAAAGAGCAAAGCAAAGCAAAATCTTGTATCTAAACAGTCCTGTTGCTCCGTACAGTGTTTAATGGATACATGAAGTAGTAGCTGAGCAGAAACCAAGCAATTTTAATATTTTTGGTGCATTGTTGCCTCCTCCCCATTAATCTTTGATTCTGTATAATATTTACATTTGCTCTATGCTATCTTTGGGGTGACTGGTTCTAAATTAAAATGTAGGAGACCACTTATTTATAGGTTGGTGACTTTGAAATTGATCTTGCTTGCTCCAATCCAACTCAGGACCTATTTAGTTACAGCAGACAAGCCCAGTATTCAACATGCCAACAGAATTCAAAACAGTCTTACTATTTCTTTATTGGCATATATTGTGAGCATTTGTGATGGTGGTGGTGGAGACGATGGGCAACTAGCAAAATAAATGTGACAACATCAGGACAAATTTCGTCCTCATGTCAGATGTTGGGAAATAAATACATTCATGACATTCGTTGATGATTTCAGTACATGCATGTTGATAGTTTGGCATTATTGCAAGTTACTGGAGGTGCTGCTGTTAGTATAAAGTACTGTTCTGGATATATTATTATTTCCTTGCAGACATCAACCAATACATAATGTTCTGGAGAGAAATATTAGTAAATGGCATTCAAAAGAACAGATATTACTAGTACGTGTATAAATTGTCCTGTTTGCATAACATGTTTAACTGACTTATTTAAAAGTCTAATGTGTTAGCAAATCCAGATTTATTTTAGAACTTCCTAATTCAGTGGTGGCGAACCTTTGGCACATGTGCCAGAGGTGGCACTCAGAGCCCTCTCTGTTGGCACGTGTGCTGCCACCAGCATCAGGTCTATCAGGCCACCACCACCATCTGGAGCAGGAGCCCTGTCCAGCACAAAGGAGGCAAAGCAGTCGACTAGCAAGCTCGAGTAGAGCAGAGGTCACCAAACATTGTCGATTGGCAGACTGGAAGAAAAGGGAGGGGGAAGCATTTTACATGCATGCGTGTATGGGGCCTTGAGCATGCAGGTGCTGCAAATGGGGTGGGGCTAGTGCCTGTGTGATACTAGCCCTGCCTCATTCTTCTGTAGCGCAGTGCCTTATATCTGCACCCCGTGGCACCGCGGCAGCTTGTATTTGCACCTTGCAGCATGGTGGCCCATGTTTGCGCCTTTGGTTTTTTGCGTGCCAGAGGTGGCATTCAGAGGCACCTCCCCCCCCAAGGGCACCACAATGCTGATGCACCCCTGGCACTTTGCGATAAATAGGTGGGTTTTGGGTTGCAGTTTGGGCACTCATTCTCTAAAAGGTTCACTATCACTGTCTTAATTTATATTATTATAATGAATTATAATATATTATTGTACCATTTGTTTTATTCTATATCTGTGCTGCTCTTAATTATAACTACATGATAAATAAAACTATTACTATATTTTTAGATGAGGAATAGGCAACAGCTACTTTCCTGACAGGAAGACCTGGAGGAACGTTGACCATGGGGTTGCAATGGGTCAGACACGACTTCGCAACTAACAACAACTTCTTTCCTGAGTCTGGCTACTTTGTACAAACCCAGAAGAGAAATCTATTTTACCCTCTGGCTTTGGATGTGGTGGTGGTAGTCATCTTTGCAGAAATGAGGCAGGCACTCCATGGTTTATTTTACTTTTCATTGGACAGGGAGTGATATGGGGGCAACAGTGGTGTGATTAGCTATCTTCTTCCCAGACATCATTTTCCCAGTGGATCCAACTATAATGGGACTGGAATTTTTCTTAAACCATTCAGCACAGTTTATTGATACCACTCTATATAATATAACAAATAAAGTCTACAAATGCACACTACAAATCAACAACTAGTCTGTTCCTGCAAAAGATAATAGGATACTACCCAAGATAGTTGCTGGATATGTAGTTTCTGATTTCTCTGATAATTTGTTCCTGAATATTGGAGAAGTGATATAGGGGTAGTGACAGACTTCATCAACCAAGCTAGGGGCTAGAGTGAGTGCAAAGCTAAAACAATATTCGTTGGGATGTGAAGAAGCAAAGAAAAATTTAACACAGTACATTTTGAATATGGACAGACAAGACTAGGCTCTGTTGCCCAGGTATGTTTTGCCAAGCAGCCAAACCTATAAGTTTAGACTGATGAGATATTTAAACAATATTACAGTAGCCAAGCTGAGAAAGGTTTTAACCCAGATTTAATGCTTTTCCTTCAGCCACTTGGGAAGGTAGATAAAAAAACAATTCCATATGCTGTTCCATTCTGTCCATGTACTACAGGTGCTGTAGAATCTGTTACTGTACTACAGGTGCTGTAGAATCTGTTACACATTTTACTGTACTGCTGCTTTTATACAGATATTACAATCTGTTTCACTCCCCTCACCTGGTAAAATGCCTAAAGTCACTTTGATACTTTCTACATACAAATTCTGCTTTCTGATCAAAGACACACTATATTTCTGGATGTTGGAAAATTCTGTTATGATGCTAGTAAGACAAGATTTAAGCTGACCAATTCCCATCTGATATAGTAAGTGTCTAACATTTAAACAGTAAAGGTTTCCCCTGTCCAGTCATGTCTGACTAGTGGAGCAGTGCTCATCTCTGTTTCTTAGCCAAGAGTGCCAATGTTGTCCAAAGATGTTTCTATGGTCATGTGGCCATCATGACTATATGCCAAAGAACATGAAGTGGTACCTATTTGTTGACTTGCATTTGCATGATTTTGAAATGCTAGGTGACCAGGAGTTGGGGCAAGTAACAGGAGCTTACCCTGTCCTGCAGGACTTAGGTCTCAAACCAAGGCTATCTACTTTCCAGTCCACTGTCTTAACTACTGAGCTATCATTCCCCTAACTTACACACACACACACACAGACACACAGACACACACACACACACACACACACACACACACACACACTTTATATATTAAATGTTTAACTTTATGATTCAATTTTAGACAAATAGTATATTTTGGATCTTTGGTCCGTAGTACCTCGGGGATCACCTGCTGCCGGCGTGTACTTCCCTCCGCCCTGTGCATTCCCACAGAGAGAGCCTCCTCAGGGTGCCGCCAGTCAGGGAATGTCGGCTGGTGGCCCCCAGGGGGCGGGCCTTCTCTGTGGGCGCCCCGGCTTTATGGAATCAGTTGCCGGTTGAGCTCCGGATGGCACCTGACCTTCGCTCCTTCCGACACGATCTAAAGACCTATCTATTTGAACAAGCTGGCCTGGCCTGATGGGGGATGGGTTGGGGATTTTATTATGGGTTCTATTTTATTCTACTGTTTTAGGGGCATCTTGTTTAATCTCTTTTAATTTTTGTATTCTTTTCTTTTAACATGTATTGCCCTGTTCACCGCCCTGAGTCCTTCGGGAGAAGGGCGGTATACAAATAAAATTATTATTATTATTATTATTATTATTATTATTATTATTATTATTAT